>JAENPR010002447.1:0-49699 GCA_018135685.1 Themeda triandra
GACCAATCTCCGGGAAAACACGTGAAGCGTTACTCCGGATACACCGAGATTCGATGATTACTACAATATTTTAGAACTCTCCGGGATGCCCACACGGAGAAATGGTCTATTAGACAATGAAAGAAGAGGTACAATGCGCAAATAAAAGTACCAAGCACATCGACACTACTCCAAGTCTACAACTCACCGTGTTCCGACCCGGAGAGGAACATGAGGAATTCGATCGAAATCCATGACTTGACCAAATCCACTCAAGAGTTACAGCAATTCCCATCTTTCCCTCCCGGCCTAGGAATGCGGTATGCCATGTTAGTGACAACGAGGTCACCATCAATGGAGAGACCGACGAACAAAGGCAACAACGATAGGAGTCGAAGCGGCCGGGAACAACGGAGGCAAAACGAAGGCTGCGATCCGGGCAGCTGCCGGCCAAGATCGTATGGTCGGAAGACGCGGGGGTTTTTGGCGAAATCTTCGATGATTTCAACCTTGTAAACGAAAACGGGTTCACACAACCCCAAGTGCTAATCTAGCGGTTGCTATCGACCGCCTCAAGACGGCCAACATCCCTCAAACCCCCCAAATTGAGGAAGCGATTGATTTTTTAGTGGCTGCTAAAGCTCAAGTAAATCATATGAGAGAACAAGCGCGCCCAGCCGCATCTCAAAGAAGCTACCGACCGCGTAGTTTCTTCAGCAATCAAATCCCAGACTCCGAGAGGGAGGTGCAAACGCGACAACAACTACGTAGACGATGGAGAAAGTTGTGGGAATTTTCCTCACTAACGAGATTTCACGAGAGACACAATAATAGGGAAACGAGATCAACCACGAGAGATAACGAGACTATGGTCAACCTTTCAATCACCATCATGGTGAGCAATACGATGACAACGACCTCCGGCGAGTCATCAATGACCGATACCGGGCTCGCATGGATGCCTCGGGACCAAAGCCGTATTCAGCTGCCTTCGAGAGGTAGTCGGCCTAAAAGTTTCAGGATCTCGGATATCAAAACTTACGATGGCAAAGTCGACCCCGAGCATTGGATTCTCTTGTATGAGGTGGCCGTACGGGCAGCAGGAGGAGATGAACATGTCATGGCCAATTACCTTCCTATTGTACTCGACAGCGGGCCGAATAATCGGTTATTACACCAACGAGAGGGGTCGATTCACAGTTGGCCCCAATTGTGACACCTCTTCATCGAAAATTACAGAACCACGTGCCAGCAGCCAGGCACTAAATATGATCTAGCAAAGATCGTTGACTACCCAAATGAACCACTACGTCACTACATACGGCGTTTTTCAGAAGTCTGGACAACAATTCCAGACATTTCAGCAGTTGAAGTTGTGTCCTTGTTCGTACAAGGATTACGACAACAAGGAAATATCGATCTATGAAAAGAACTCTTGAGAAGACAACCCACTACAACTGACCAGATGTTCAGAATAGCACGTGAATTCGCTCGCGTTGACGATGCCATGCAACAATTGCCCGAAACCGGACAAGGATACGAAATTTCAGAAGAAACGATGATAGAGAAAAAAGATTTTCAAACGCAAAGACATGCGTAGAAACGGCCGAGTAGCGCGACAGCAACCGTCGTGATGAGCAGCGCCGCGATAACCGCATACATAACAAATACAACGAGACACGAGATCAAACGTGTCCATTCGGTGCCACCCAATAGAAAAGAAGCGAGACTTCGATCACGAATATGAGAAAATCCTAAGCCGGGATTGCCCTAAACATCCGGGAAAAGGTCATACCATGGGCGAATGCCGGGATTCACGGCAATTTTCAGCGGGCGGCCGCCAAGAAAACGAGAGATTGATAAAACAAAACAAGGAAAAACGACTGAAAGAAGGACAAAAACGAGGAAGAAGAAGACCGCGATAAAGATCCTCGACATCAATTCAACGAGCCTACCAAACACTGTCGGCCATGATCTTCGGCGGCAAGGTTGGCCTCGAAAATTCGCGTGACAAGAAGCTACTAAAAAGGAGGATCATGGCGATCGCTAAGACGGATGGAATAAATCGAGATACCAAAGCTCCGGCTGGTCGGAACAACCGAGTCACCTTCAATGGCTGACATGTGGGCAAATATACCAGGGTTGGCGCTTTCCTTTGGTACTCGATCCAGTCGTTAACCACATACGCATGGAAAGAGTACTTATAGATGGCGGCAGTGCCCTAAACATACTATTCTTACAAGCGTTCCGAGAGCTAGGGTTAAAGATCGAAGATCTCGAGCCTTACGACTCACCATTGCAGGGAGTCATGCCAGGCAAACCTTCAATGCCATTGGGAAAAATAACCCTACCAGTCCAGTTTGGGACAAGACAGCACTTCAGAAAAGACTACGTCAGCTTCATTGTAGCTGACTTTGAAGGCGTTTACCACGCCATACTCGGTCGACCAGGAATTGCAAAGTTCATGGCCGTCCTCATTATGGATATCTAGTATTGAAAATGCCAACATCAAAGGGCATTCTTTCTCTCGGAGGCAACGTGCTTATGGCCCATTATTTGCAGGAAACAAACGCCTACGCGGCGGCCCGAATTAGCCGACCTCAAAGCTCACATGGAGCAAACATGCCTTAAAGCAAAGCAGAGATACCCGAAGTTGATCTCGGATCCCAGTTAAGCGATCTAAAAGATCGGCTAACAAAAGCAACGACACAAAGAAGATCGAACTCATCCCCGCGATAAAGAAAAAAGCCGCTCTTATAGGAGCCCATCGGACGACAAATAGGAAGACGCGCTCGTCCAATTCCTAAGGGACAACATAAGCATATTTGCTTGGAAACCGCGAGAACATGCCGGGCGTCCCAAGGGAAAAGGCCGAGCACTTCCTTAACGTCTCGAAACCGCCAAACCAATCAAACGAGACTTCGACGGTTTGCTCGCGAAGGGAAGGAGGTGATTAGGGTAGAAGTGTTAAAGTTATTAGCGGGTTTCATAAAAGAAGTGTACCATCTGACTGGTTATCAAATCCAGTTCTTGTACAAAAGAAAAATGGCGAATGGAGAATGTGTGTTGATTATACCGATCTCAACAAACAACGCCTAAAGACCCCTTCAAATTACCTCGCATCGACGAGGTAGTTGACTCCAACCGCGGAGTTGCGAACTACTATCTTTTTTAGATTGTTATTCCGGGTATCACCAAATAGCCCTCGCAACCAACGATCAGATAAAAACATCGTTCATCACACCTTTCGGTGCATATTGCTATACGACCATGTCGTTTGGCCTCAAAAATGCTGGTGCAACATACCAACGCGCTATCCAAGAATGTCTTCAAAAAGAAATTTCCGACCCATTTGGTCGAAGCATACGTAGACGACGTAGTCATAAAAACAAAGGAGAGCGGATCCTTAGTTTCAAACCTAGAGCGAATCTTCGTCGCTTTAAATAAATTCTAGTGGAAATTAAACCCACAAAAATGTATATTCGGAATACCGTCGGGGATACTACTTGGCAACGTAGTTAGCCAAGACGGCATCAAGCCAAATCAAAAAGGTTAACGGTATTAAAAATGACACAACCCAAAGGCATAAAAGATATCCGAAACTTCTTGGATGCATGGCGGCTTTAAGCCGTTTCATATCAAGACTTGGCGAAAAAGGCCTCCCCTTTTTTAAGTTATTAAAAGCCAAGCAAAAATTCGAATGGACAAAGCGAAGCGGAGACAAAGCCTTCTCCGAACTCAAGACATATTTAACATCGCCACCGGTGCTAATGACACCTAAAGATGATGAAGAATTATTGCTATACATCGCGGCTACCGATCGCGTGGTCAGCACAGTAATAGTCGTCGAACGACAAGAAGAAGGACATACATATGGTGTACAAAGACCAGTCTACTACATTAGCGAAGTTTTAAATGACTCCAAACGAGAGATACCCACACATACAAAAACTTTTGCGGGATCCTAATAACAAAACGAAAGTTGCTACACTACTTTGACACATATCCGATCACAATAGTAACGAGAACATCTTTTGTTGGTGACATTAACGCAATAAAGATGCCGGTGGTCGGATCATCAAATGGGCAATAGAGCTTAGCCCATACACATTGAAATTTCAAAGCGAGAACAACCATCAAATCCCAAGCTTTGGCTGATTTTCTAGTAGAATGGACGGACATGTCCCTACCTCCATTTCAAAATGGCCGAACGATGGGAAATGTTCTTCGATGGCTCCCTTAAAATAAAAGGGAGGGGAGCGGCGTCGTGTTCAAAGCACCAAGTGGTGATACTTTAAGATACGTCTTTGCGTATCCATTTCAAAGCTTCAAATGCGGCTGAATATGAAGCTGCACTTCATGGCCTCAAAATAGCCATCGAGTTGGGCATAAAAAGGCTCCTCGTCTTTGGAGATTCTAATTTAGTCGTCCAACGAGATCAACAAATAATGGAATTTGTACTAATGAAAAAATGGAAGCATACGTGGCGAGAGATAAGGAATTTGGAAAATAAATTTTATGGTCTGGAATTTACCTATATACCAAGAGAAAAGAACAAGCTTGCCGACCAATTATCTAAATTGGGATCTGATAGAGCAAAAATGCCACCGATGTATTTGTTCAAGATCTACTATTACCTTACGTAACACGGGAGGTAACGAGAATCGTCACAAAAGGAGGAAGATTCATCGACGAACAAACCAAAGCGAGATGATATCCAGCGAGTATACTCCTTGCCCATCTCCGCCCGGCAAACGGTATCATCGCCTTGCAATCGACCGGCACCTTTCGAGAATAAATGCTCCGGTAACAAGATCGGGCAAAAAATCTATAGATAACTCCAAAGTTATTTATCCAAAAAGAAAAAAAGCGACTAGACCCTTCAGGCGAAAAGGGATGTAACAAGCAAATACCATCGTGAGAACCTTTGGAACAAACAAAAGAAACAAGGCCGGATTGGAGAATTCCCTTTATTCGGTATCTCATTGATGAGGATACACCGATAGATAAAATAGAAAAACGGCGTCTCATAAGACGCGGTAAGCATTATGTCCTAGTCGATGGGCAACTTATGCGCAAAAATGCAAGCGGCGAAGTCTTGCAAAAGTGCATTTCCTTCGAAGAAGGAGTAGAACTACTACTACGTATTCATGAAGGGATGTGTGGAAACCATGCGGCGTCAAAAACAGCTTTGGTCGGAAAGGTGTTCGAGCGGGTTTTTCTTGGCCAAGATTTGCACTCGCCGATGCTAAGAAACTAGTTCGGCATTGCAAAGGTTGCCGGTTCTTCGCTAAACAAATCCATGTCCTGCACATAAGCTCCAAACAATACCGGCGGCATGGCCCTTTTCATCGGGGACTAGACATGATAGGACCATTCAAAAAGCCCCCAGGCGGCTATCAATTTGTCTATGTACTTATAGACAAATTTTCAAAATGGATAGAATACAAGCCCTTAGTCAAGGCAAATGCTCAAAAGGCTATCGAATTTCTAACAAACGTCGTCCATCGTTTGGCGTACCCAACACCATTATAATGATTTGGGATCCACATTCACGGGTGGCGAATTTTGGGATTTTGCGAAGACTTAGGAACAAAAGTGAAATATGTATCAGTGGCTCACCCTCGAGCCAATGGTCAAGTCGAAAGAGCAAATGGGATGATTATAGACGCCCTACGAAAAAGGCTATCCGAGACAACGATACCCATCCGGGAAGATGGTATCACGAATTACCTTTGTGATATGGGGACTTCGAACTCAACCAAGCGAAATACCGGCGTCTCGCCTTATTTCATGATATTTGGTCTTGCGGTTTACCGGACGAAGTGGCATTTGGTTCACCAAGAACAAAAAACTATGACGAGGAAGCCACAAATGAAGTCAGAAAAACTATGATCGATTCAGGAGAAGAGCGCAACTTGGAAACACTCCCAAGAATGGCTAAATATCTAGCGTCTCTACGACGCTATTACAACAGGAACATAAAAGAAAAGACGGTTTGTGGTCGGAGACCTCGTCCTCAAAAAATTCGAAATCGAGACGACCTCCACAAATTGTCATCTCATTGGGAAGGACCTTTCCTAGTCAAAGCGAGTCACAAGACCAACAACTTATAAACTATGTACTCTAGGCGATCCACCTAGAGATTTGCCAAATTCTTGGCACATAGAACACTTAATTAAATTCTATGCTTAAGGCATTTGAAATTTGTACAATAACTTGATGCCGCGATCTGTACCAAAGCACACGAGATATTTTTACAATACGGTGCCAAGCACCACAAAAACTTGATATCACGGGAAAAGTTTAAAATTATTGCTCGGGCACAAGATCTATTTTGTCGGCAATAACACGGCGGTGCCCCAACAAGCCTTACGCAAGTCCTTGAGTTTCTGCGGAGAAGTGTACGGGCCGTCCGGACTCCAAGCGCTTGAAATGCAGAGGAAAGTGAGGCTGCGCAAGAGCGGAACACTTGACGCAACAAAGCGGCTCCCCTTCTCGACAAACTCCTTCAATAAGCACCATGACGGCGGCATTGATCCACAACAAATTCGGGAACAAGAAGGGGATTTGCCGGCCTCACTTCACCTCGCGCAAGCACGAGAAAAAAGAGGTTGCGATCCACCCGCCATGGATAGATAACTTTGTCAATTCTTGGTTATCATTCTTGACACGCCAAATTGCGCCATATGACGATCATACGTTTCTACACAAACACAACTTATAAGATACAATTAGATCAAGACTTCAAAATACGAGAACATAACAAAGGAGAAAAATGCACCTCGTGCCTCCCTCTCCAAACGAGCAATTTCAGCAGCCATTAAGGATCTATCATTCTCAATTGCAAAATATTCAATCGGCTACTTGTAACTTCTATTAAAAAGTAACAAGAGCAAAGTAAAACAAACCTTTGTGTTGCTCTGAAGGATTTTAACCTCTTTCGGCGGGAATCTTTCTCAAGTTCCCAAAGCTTTTCACGACCTTCATAAACCCGGATTTGCCGACCCAAATCCTCGTTTTGCTTCCATGAGAAGACCATTTTCACACATGGTCGGTTTGAGCGCTCTATGCGAGGCGACGTTTTTTCGGCAACATCTTCAACGACTGAGAAAGGATCTTTAATAAACACCACAAGATGGGCAAAATAGAAAAGTCACTAAAAGACAAGTACTAACCTTGACACGAGCCCGCAAATCAGCAAATGCTTGCTCAAAACCATCAGAGATGGTACCCCAGCAACATCTTCAAAAATGTGCCACTCTCCACCTTCATCTGACGGGCAACATAAGCTGGTTTGCCGGGGAATATGGGCACTAGAAGAAGTTCCTCCTCTAATCTCTTCCATTATCTCGGGCGTCTGCCGGTCGATGCCTTTGGGCCTAAAACTGCCCAAGCCCAAATTAAGATATCGATCACCTTGACGAGAAGAAATCGGGAGGAATCCACAACTAATCCGGACATAGATGGTGAGTGTCCCTAGAGGAGGCCACAATGTTGGTACCATCGGTGACCACGCGGAGGTTCAGCAACAACATTTGCAAGAACTATCCTGGGTCCTCAACATTATCGGCGACGAGATGGTACAACCGGGAGCAGATTCTTGATCCACGACTACATCGGCGAAGGAGTTACAATTTCGAGAACGGTTTCTTGGCTCACCAAAGCATTTCCGAGTTTCCAACAAAGGCTCCTACTCAAATCTTCAACAATAGGAGCCTTGGCAAGGAAAAGTTTCACAATAATCAAGAGAATTCAAAACAGTGAAAAACATAAAGCTAAAAATTCGAACACTCACGGTTCGGATTGCTCAAAATGAAGACGAACCGGTCGGCATATCGATCTGCGCCTCGAACGAGAAGAAGAAGATCCAATAACGGCATCGCCTCGGTATCATGAGGCAATACGGCGAGAGGCATTCGATCCTCTAAAACCTCGGCCAAATTATCGAAATTTGAACATCATCAAGGCTGCCCTAATAAGCGGCATAACGGGTTGATTCCCGGAATCAACAAGCCGAATGAGGAAGTACACGGGGGGGGGGGGGGAGTATGACCCCGACCACCACTCCTTTCAGTGCGCAAATGTTTGCGCCGAGCAATTTCAGCAAGCGACAACTTATCGTCAGAATCAGATCCAGAATCTGGCGACTCCACAACCTGACGATAACGACGCTTTTGGCCACTAGAAGCACATGGCTGAAGAGATAAAGAGCCACCTGTCAGGACACCAGAATGTTTCTTTTTCTTCTTATACACAACCTTCCGCTTCCGGCGGCTTTAGATTGATCATCAACAAGCTCGCGGCATCATCATCGGCTTCCATCCTATCAATTCCCCGATCAAATCCGGTCGATATTGCAAGGATTCTCCGGTAGGAAGATCATCAAGAGGAACGCGAGAAACATAAATATGACGACCCTATACATACAACCGAATTTAGCATCAAAACAACCAAACCGGAAAACACGGAAATAAGAGGATAAAAGATTTACCGGGGAGGGGGTTGTCTCCAATCAAACGGCCTTCTTACGGGCTTAGGGATATGAGTATCATCCCCTCCTTTAAACATCTTCATGAGCCTCAAGGTGATATCATCGCGAAATTTGCTCTGCGGAGTCTCACGGGAAGGATCGTCTGTCCACGATACTCCCAAAGAAAGTTGAATCTCTCCTTCGAGAGGTTGAATACGGCGAGAAATAAAAACGGCCGCCACCGTATAACCATTTAGGCCCTTCAAGTTCATCATGGCCAAAATTTCATTCACTTCAATCATCTCGGTAGCATTTGGCTTATCCAACCAAAAGTGATTGGGTTCGGGAATTTGAGTAATATCACAAGGAGCAGGCCGTCACGATCGTTATCATTCACATAGAACCATTTCTTGAACCAATCCTTCACATTATCGGTATGAGTAAATGACGGCCGGCGCGGCGCATACCATCACGAAGAGAAAGGTAGCACGCTCGGCTACGGGGCTACCCCCCAAATTTCCCCTCTTTTTCAACTCATAAAAATGACGGAAGACATTAAAGTTCGGCGGAATTGCAAGATACAACTCACAATACGCCACGAAGAGAGCAATCGTCATAATTGAGTTTGGTTGCAGATTGCGAGATAGATATTTTCCAAAAAATGCGAGTTCCACTAGGAATGTATGAAGCGGGATACCCAAGCCCACGATGAAATAATCTTCAAAAACAACTATTTCACCATCATAAGGGCGGGGAATGCCTCACCTCGCGGCGGCACACGCCACACTTCAAAGATCTTTGGGGGAATCATCCCCCATCCGCCAAAGAATTCAGCGACGCCGCCGTCAAGCGTGTCGGCGACCAAAGAAGCTTCATGTTTCTCATATTCCTTCTATTCCTTTCCCTTCCTCTTTCTCTGCAGATTGACGCTTCTTCGCCATGATCCTCGAGCGGGAAGGATGCGGTTGCTCGAGCTAACCCTAGACACGGCGCACGGGAGCGAAAGGACGGTGCAAGAACGGCGAGGCAAAATGAGAGCGAATGGTCCAAATGACGGCGGCATCGAAGTTTTTAACCGCATTAGGGTTTTTTACCCTTAGTGGGCCGGAAAGCTGGGCCGCTCCAAGCCAAAAAGCCTTTTGGTTAGTTTTCTTTCTTTTTGTTCAAATTCATTTTTACGGACGCACGGCTTACCGGACAACTTTGGCGGCCCGGTAAGCAAAGCTGCGATGGCCATTTAAGTCTGTCTTTTAGCTATAGTCTTAAAAATAGCCTCGCTAAAAAGGCTGGGTTCTGCGAAGGCATTCCAACCCGGCCTGTAACAAAGTTACGGTATAGCGGCGATATAACATCAACATTTCAACCCACACAATCCGTCAAATTTGGTAGGATTTTTGCCAATGACACGGTTATTACAGGCGCACAAATAGCTAAGCTATTTTTATGGGTTTAGATTCAAAACCATGGTCTCACGGCCACGGCGGGGTGAGTTAAGTAGCAAAGCTATCTTAGCTTAATCATGACAAAGTCATGGCATGGTTCAAAACCGACCAGCCCAAATGAAATTTGGCCTGCTCGGTCTCACTCAAAGAGTGGTCGGAAACACGTAAAGCATGACACAATGATCAGTTGTCTTCTTATTTAGACCACGACATAACGTGTTCCACCTCATCTCGGGCTCGGGGACTACGTGGGCCCACGTCACACGAGAGGTGACATGGGCTAGATCCTTCTTTTAGAGCTTCTTTGCAACATATACTATCTTACGGCAACCTCGGGGACTACGTGGGCCCACGTCATTTGCATGACTCGGCGATCCTTTCTCTTTACAAGGAGTTTAGTTTGAGAACTAAGCTAAGGCAACGACCAATCACGACGAGATACCATGTGATGGCGGGCATCACACACTAACGTGGGCCCACGTCTCAGTTTGGGACCCTTTCAAAATTCTTTTTTCTTTTCAGGAGCATCATAAATCTTTCGGTCAAAACCGACAACGTCAACCAAGTGCAAGCAAAGTTTGGTTGGAAGCACTAGACGGTCCTCCAGCCCTGCTCGGACCACAGGTCGAACGTGTGTCCGACCACCCTTTCTCACTCAACCAAGCAAGACGGTGTTTTTCCTCCAAGATCCATGATGCTCGGGGACTAAACTGTGGAGGTATAAACTCCATATACCCTCACGGCCTAGTTTGGGCCGACACTGCTGTCACCGGGCCGGCCCATCAAGCTCCGAGACCGATCGGCTCAGGCTGGTCGGACGGCCTAAAACGGGCAAGAATATCGAAGGACCGACAAGGAGGACAAGACCTAGGCTGAGATAGGAAAGTTTAGACTTGTAAAGTATGTAAACTTAGTACCGAGATAGGCTAGTTCCGACTTGTAACCTTGCTCCCGTGATATATAAGGAGAGCAAGGACCCCTAGGCCGGAAGGAGGGAATCGGGCATAACGCACGAGACTCATACATCCACATCATAATTAAAACAGAGAGCGGGACGTAGGGTGTTACGCTTCATAGCGGCCCGAACACAGGTAAACCTTGTGTGATTGCTCCTGTTTACGTCTTGCTCGCAATCTCGGTGCGCCTTCCGCCAATCCATTACCGGTCGGGGCATACCCCCTGGTCGGACTATCGCCGATATTTCGTCGACGGTAGCATATTCGTGTGTGCAAATATGGCGGTTCTAGAGTTTGTGGAGCCATGGTTAAGGGCCATTCGGGTTCTCGGGCGGCAACAAAGCTATTTGTGGTGGAGAGGCTAGAGGTGTCAAAATGCCTTAACCATGGCGTATGGGCATGCTTGACTCGGTGCCGGGAGCCATAGGATGCGTTGGGCGGCCGTGCGGCGGCATGGTCGTGTGTGCAAATATGGCGTTGCAGGCCGTGGAGCCAAGGTTAAGGGCCGTTCGGGCTCTCGAGTGATGGCAAACGCTATGGTAGAGAGGCCGGAGGTGTCAAAATGCCTTAACCATGGCGTACGGGCATGCTTGACTCGGTGCCAAGAGCCATAGGATGCGTTGGAACCGGCCGTGCGGCGGCATGGTCGTGTGTGCAAATATGGCGGTTTTGCGGCCGTGGAGGCTGTGGTTAAGGGCCCTTCGGGCTCTCGGGTGATGGAAAACTCTATGGTGGAGAGGTGAGAGGCATCAAAATGGCTTAACCATGGCGTACGGGTGTGCTTGAACCGGTGCCGAGAGCCGTAGGATGCACGGGGATCCGGCCGTGCGCCGGCACGGTCGTGTGTGCAATTATGGATGTTCTCGAGTCGTGGAGCTATAGTTAAGGGCCGTTCGGGCTCTCGGGTGATGACAAATATTGTGGTGGTGAGGCCGAGGCGTCAAAATGCCTTAACCATGGCATACGGTCGTGCTTGACCTAGTGTCGAGAGCTATAGGACATGCGAGGCGGCTGTGTGGTAGCATAGTCGTGTGTGCAAATATGGCAGTTCTAGAGGTGTGGAGCCATGGTTAAGGGCCATTCGGGTTCTCGGGCGGTAATAAACACTGTGGTGGAGAGGCCAAAGGTGTTAAAATGCCTTAACCATGGTGCATGGGCGTGCTTGACTTGGTGCGAGGAGCCGTAGGATGTAGGAACCGGCCGTGCGGCAGCATGGTCGTGTGTGCAAATATATCGGTTACGGAGCCGTGGAGCCAAGGTTAAGTGCCGTTCGGGCTCTCGAGTGACGGCAAACGCTATGGTAGAGAGGCCGGAGGTGTCAAAATGCCTTAACCATGGCGTACGGGCATGCTTGACTCGGTGCGGGAGCCATAAAATGCGTTGGAACCGGCCGTGCGGCGGCATGGTCGTGTGTGCAAATATGGCGGTTTTGGGCCGTGGAGGCATGGTTAAGGGCCCTTCGGGCTCTCGGGTGATGGAAAACTCTATGGTGGAGAGGTGAGAGGCATCAAAATGGCTTAACCATGGCGTACGGGTGTGCTTGACCGGTGCGAGAGCCATAGGATGCACGGGATCCGGCCGTGCGCCGGCACGGTCGTGTGTGCAATTATGGATGTTCTCGAGTCGTGGAGCTATAGTTAAGGGCCGTTCGGGCTCTCGGGTGATGACAAACATTGTGGTGGTGAGGCCGGAGGCATCAAAATGCCTTAACCATGGCATACGGTCATGCTTGACCTAGTGTCGAAGCTATAGGACACGCACGGCCAGGCTGTGCGGTAGCATATTTGTGTGTGCAATTATGGCAGTTCTAGAGATGTGGAGCCATGGTTAAGGGCCATTCGGGTTCTCGGGGCGGCAACAAACGCTGTGGTGGAGAGGCTAGAGGTGTTAAAATGCCTTAACCATGGTGCATGGGCATGCTTGACTCGGTGCCGGGAGCCATAGGATGTGTTGGGCGGCCGTGCGGCGGCATGGTCGTGTGTGCAAATATGGCTGTTCTGGAGCCGTGGAGCCAAGGTTAAGGGCCGTTCAGGCTCTCGAGTGATGGCAAACGCTATGGTAGAGAGGCCAGAGGTGTCAAAATGCCTTAACCATGGCGTACGGGCATGCTTGACTCGGTGCGAGAGCCATAGGATGCGTTGGAACCGGCCGTGCGGCGGCATGGTCGTGTGTGCAAATATGGCGTTTTGCGGCCGTGGAGGCTGTGGTTAAGGGCCCTTCGGGCTCTCGGGTGATGAAAAACTCTATGGTGGAGAGGTGAGAGGCATCAAAATGGCTTAACCATGGCGTACGGGCGTGCTTGACCGGTGCCGAGAGCCGTAGGATGCACGGGATCCGGCGTGCGCCGGCACGGTCGTGTGTGCAATTATGGATGTTCTCGAGTCGTGGAGCTATAGTTAAGGGCCGTTCGGGCTCTCGGGTGATGACAAATATTGTGGTGGTGAGGCCGGAGGCGTCAAAATGCCTTAACCATGGCATACGGTCGTGCTTGACCTAGTGTCGAAGCTATAGGACATGCGAGGAGGGATGTGTGTGGTAGCATAGTCGTGTGTGCAAATATGGCGGTTCTAGAGGTGTGGAGCCATGGTTAAGGGCCATTCGGGTTCTCAGGTGGTAATAAATGCTGTGGTGGAGAGGCCAAATGTGTTAAAATGCCTTAACCATGGTGCATGGGCGTGCTTGACTTGGTGCGGGAGCCATAGGATGTGTTAAAAGCCGGCCGTGCGGCGGCATGGTCGTGTGTGCAAATATGGCGGTTACGTTGGAGCCGTGGAGCCAAGGTTAAGGGCCGTTCGGGCTCTCGGCGATGACAAACGCTATGGTAGAGAGGCCGGAGGTGCCAAAATGCCTTAACCATGGCGTACGGGCATGCTTGACTCGGTGCGGGAGCCATAGGATGCGTTGGAACCGACCATGCGGCGGCATGGTCGTGTGTGCAAATGTGGCGGTTTTGCGGCCGTGGAGCCATGGTTAAGGGCCCTTCGGGCTCTCGGGTGATGGAAAACTCTATGGTGGAGAGGTGAGAGGCATCAAAATGGCTTAACCATGGCGTACGGGTGTGCTTGAACCGGTGCGAGAGCCGTAGGATGCACGGGATCCGGCCGTGCGCCGGCACGGTCGTGTGTGCAATTAATGGATGTTCTCGGAGTCGTGGAGCTATAGTTAAGGGCCGTTCGGGCTCTCGGGTGATGACAAACATTGTGGTGGTGGGGCCGGAGGTGTCAAAATGCCTTAACCATGGCATACGGTCGTGCTTGACCTAGTGTCGAAGCTATAGGACACGTAGGGCCGGGTTTGTGCGGTAGCATAGTCGTGTGTGCAAATATGGCGGTTCTAGAGCGGTGGAGCCATGGTTAAGGGCCATTCGGGTTCTGGGCGGCAACAAATGCTGTGGTGGAGAGGCCAGCGGTGTAAAATGCCTTAACCATGGTGCATGGGCGTGCTTGACTTGGTGCGAGGAGCCGTAGGATGCGTTGGAACCGGCCGTGCGGTAGCAAAGTCGTGTGTGCAAATATGGCGGTTACGGAGCCGTGGAGCCGAGGTTAAGTGCCGTTCGGGCTCTCGAGTGATGGCAAACGCTATGGTAGAGAGGCCGAGAGGTGTCAAAATGCCTTAACCATGGCGTACGGGCATGCTTGACTCGGTGCCGGGAGCCATAAAATGCGTTGGAACCGGCCGTGCGGCGGCATGGTCGTGTGTGCAAATATGGCAGTTTTGGAGCCGTGGAGGCATGGTTAAGGGCCCTTCGGGCTCTCGGGTGATGGAAAACTCTATGGTGGAGAGGTGAGAGGCATCAAAATGGCTTAACCATGGCGTACGGGCGTGCTTGACCCGGTCGAGAGCCATAGGATGCACGGGGATCCGGCCGTGCGCCGGCACGGTCGTGTGTGCAATTATGGATGTTCTCGAGTCGTGGAGCTATAGTTAAGGGCCGTTCGGGCTCTTGGGTGATGACAAACATTGTGGTGGTGAGGCCGGAGGCATCAAAACGCCTTAACCATGGCATACGGTCATGCTTGACCTAGTGTCGAAGCTATAGGACACGCACGAACCATTTGTGGGGTAGCATATTCGTGTGTGCAAATATGGCGGTTCTAGAGGTGTGGAGCCATGGTTAAGGGCCATTCAGGTTCTCGGGCGGCAACAAACGCTGTGGTGGAGAGGCTAAAGGTGTCAAAATGCCTTAACCATGGCATACGGGCATGCTTGACTCGGTGCGGGAGCCATAGGATGCGTTGGAAGGCGGCCGTGCGGCAGCATGGTCGTGTGTGCAAATATGGCAGTTCTGGAGCCGTGGAGCCAAGGTTAAGGGCCGTTTAGGCTCTCAGGCGATGGCAAACGCTATGGTAGAGAGGCCAGAGGTGTCAAAATGCCTTAACCATGGCGTACGGGCATGCTTGACTCAGTGCCGAGAGCCATAGGATGCGTTGGAACCGGCCGTGCGGCGGCATGGTCGTGTGTGCAAATATGGCAGTTTTGCAGCCGTGGAGGCATGGTTAAGGGCCCTTCAGGCTCTCGGGTGATGAAAAACTCTATGGTGGAGAGGTGAGAGGCATCAAAATGGCTTAACCATGGCGTACGGGCGTGCTTGACCCGGTGCGAGAGCCGTAGGATGCACGGGATCCGGCCGTGCGGCGGCACGGTCGTGTGTGCAATTATGGATGTTACGGAGTCGTGGAACTATAGTTAAGGGCCGTTCGGGCTCTTGGGTGATGACAAACATTGTGGTGGTGAGGCCAGAGGTGTCAAAATGCCTTAACCATGGCATACGGTCGTGCTTGACCTAGTGTCGAGAGCTGTAGGACACGTAGGAACCGGTTGTGCGGTAGCATAGTCGTGTGTGCAAATATGGCAGTTCTAGAGCGGTGGAGCCATGGTTAAGGGCCATTCGGGTTCTTGGGCGGCAACAAATGCTGTGGTGGAGAGGCTAGCGGTGTCAAAATGCCTTAACCATAGTGCATGGGCGTGCTTGACTTGGTGCGGGAGCCATAGGATGCGAGGAACCGGCCGTGCGGCGGCAATGGTCGTGTGTGCAAATATGGCGGTTACGGAGCCATGGAGCCAAGGTTAAGGGCCGTTCGGGCTCTCGCGTGATGGCAAACGCTATGGTAGAGAGGCCGGAGGTGTCAAAATGCCTTAACCATGGTGTACGGGCATGCTTGACTCGGAGCCGGGAGCCATAAAATGCGTTGGAACCGGCCGTGCGGCGGCATGGTCGTGTGTGCAAATATGGCGGTTTTGGAGCCATGGAGGCATGGTTAAGGGCCCTTTAGGCTCTCGGGTGATGGAAAACTCTATGGTGGAGAGGTGAGAGGCATCAAAATGGCTTAACCATGGCGTACGGGCGTGCTTGACCCGGTCGGGAGCCATAGGATGCACGGGATCCGACCATGCGGCGGCACGGTCGTGTGTGCAATTATGGATGTTACGGAGTCGTGGAGCTATAGTTAAAGGGCCGTTCGGGCTCTCGGGTGATGACAAACATTGTGGTGGTGAGGCCGAGGCATCAAAATGCCTTAATCATGGCATACGGTCGTGCTTGACCTAGTGTCGAGAGCTATAGGACATGCATGAACCCGGGCGTGCGGTAGCATATTCGTGTGTGCAAATATGGCGGTTCTAGAGTTTGTGGAGCCATGGTTAAGGGCCATTCGGGTTCTCGGGCAGCAACAAACGCTGTGGTGGAGAGGCTAAAGGTGTCAAAATGCCTTAACCATGGTGCGGGCATGCTTGACTCGGTGCGGGAGCCATAGGATGCGTAGGAACCGGCCGTGCGGCGGCATGGTCGTGTGTGCAAATATGGCGGTTACGGAGGCCGTGGAGCCAAGGTTAAGGGCCGTTCGGGCTCTCGAGCGATGGCAAACGCTATGGTAGAGAGGCCGGAGGTGTCAAAATGCCTTAACCATGGCGTACGGGCATGCTTGACTCGGTGCCGAGAGCCATAGGATGCGTTGGAACCGGCGTGCGGCGGCATGGTCGTGTGTGCAAATATGGAAGTTTTGCGGCCGTGGAGGCGTGGTTAAGGGCCCTTCGGGCTCTCGGGTGATGAAAAACTCTATGGTGGAGAGGTGAGAGGCATCAAAATGGCTTAACCATGGCGTACGGGCGTGCTTGACCCGGTGCCGAGAGCCGTGAGGATGCACGGGATCCGGGCGTGCGGCGGCACGGTCGTGTGTGCAATTATGGATGTTACGGAGTCGTGGAGCTATAGTTAAGGGCCGTTCGGGCTCTCGGGTGATGACAAATATTGTGGTGGTGAGGCCGAGGCGTCAAAACGCCTTAACCATGGCATACGGTCGTGCTTGACCTAGTGTCGAGAGCTATAGGACATGCGAAGGCGGGCGTGCGGTAGCATAGTCGTGTGTGCAAATATGGCGGTTCTAGAGTTTGTGGAGCCATGGTTAAGGGCCATTCGGGTTCTCGGGCGGTAATAAATGCGCTGTGGTGGAGAGGCCAAAGGTGTTAAAATGCCTTAACCATGGTGCATGGGCGTGCTTGACTTGGTGCGAGGAGCCGTAGGACGCATAGGAACCGGCCGTGTGGCAGCAAAGTCGTGTGTGCAAATATGGCGGTTACGGAGCCGTGGAGCGAGGTTAAGGGCCGTTCGGGCTCTCGGCGATGACAAACGCTATGGTAGAGAGGCCGAGAGGTGTCAAAATGCCTTAACCATGGCGTACGGGCTTGCTTGACTCGGTCGGGAGCCATAGGACGCGTTGGAACCGACCATGCGGCGGCATGGTCGTGTGTGCAAATGTGGCGGTTTTTTGCCGTGGAGCCATGGTTAAGGGCCCTTCGGGCTCTCGGGTGATGGAAAACTCTATGGTGGAGAGGTGAGAGGCATCAAAATGGCTTAACCATGGCGTACGGGTGTGCTTGAACCGGTGCCGAGAGCCGTAGGATGCACGGGATCCGGCCGTGCGCCGGCACGGTCGTGTGTGCAATTATGGATGTTTCTAGAGTCGTGGAGCTATAGTTAAGGGCCGTTCGGGCTCTCGGGTGATGACAAACATTGTGGTGGTGGGGCCGGAGGTGTAAAACGCCTTAACCATGGCATACGGTCGTGCTTGACCTAGTGTCGAGAGGTTTGTAGGACACGTAGGAACCGGTTTGTGCGGTAGCATAGTCGTGTGTGCAAATATGGCGGTTCTAGAGCGGTGGAGCCATGGTTAAGGGCCATTCGGGTTCTTGGGCGGCAACAAATGCTGTGGTCGAGAGGCCGGCGGTGTCAAAATGCCTTAACCATAGTGCATGGGCGTGCTTGACTTGGTGCGAGGAGCCGTAGGATGCACGGGAACCGGCCGTGCGGTAGCAAAGTCGTGTGTGCAAATATGGCGGTTACGGAGCCGTGGAGCCGAGGTTAAGTGCCGTTCGGGCTCTCGAGTGACGGCAAACGCTATGGTAGAGAGGCCGGAGGTGTCAAAATGCCTTAACCATGGCGTATAGGCATGCTTGACTCGAGCCGGGAGCCATAAAATGCGTTGGAACCGGCCGTGCGGCGGCATGGTCGAGTGTGCAAATATGGCGGTTTTGGAGCCGTGGAGGCATGGTTAAGGGCCCTTAGGCTCTCGGGTGATGGAAAACTCTATGGTGGAGAGGTGAGAGGCATCAAAATGGCTTAACCATGGCGTACGGGCGTGCTTGACCCGGTGCCGAGAGCCATAGGATGCACGGGATCCGGCCGTGCGGCGGCACGGTCGTGTGTGCAATTATGGATGTTACGGAGTCGTGGAGCTATAGTTAAGGGCCGTTCGGGCTCTCGGGTGATGACAAACATTGTGGTGGTGAGGCCGGAGGCATCAAAATGCCTTAACCATGGCATACGGTCATGCTTGACCTAGTGTCAAGAGGCTGTAGGACACGCACGAACCATTTGTGCGGTAGCATATTCGTGTGTGCAAATATGGCGGTTCTAGAGCTGTGGAGCCATGGTTAAGGGCCATTCGGGTTCTCGGCGGCAACAAACGCTGTGGTGGAGAGGCTAGAGGTGTCAAAATGCCTTAACCATGGCGTACGGGCATGCTTGACTCGGTGCCGGGAGCCATAGGATGCGTTGGAGCGGCCGTGCGGCGGCATGGTCGTGTGTGCAAATATGGCGGTTACGGAGCCGTGGAGCCAAGGTTAAGGGCCGTTCGGGCTCTCGGCGATGGCAAACGCTATGGTAGAGAGGCCTAGAGGTGTCAAAATGCCTTAACCATGGCGTACGGGCATGCTTGACTCGGTGCCGAGAGCCATAGGATGCGTTGGAACCGGCCGTGCGGCGGCATGGTCGTGTGTGCAAATATGGCGGTTTTGCGGCCGTGGGGCTGTGGTTAAGGGCCCTTCGGGCTCTCGGGTGATGAAAAACTCTATGGTGGAGAGGTGAGAGGCATCAAAATGGCTTAACCATGGCGTACGGGCGTGCTTGACCCGGTGCCGAGAGCCGTAGGATGCACAGGATCCGGCTGTGCGGCAGCACAGTCGTGTGTGCAATTATGGATGTTCTGGAGTCGTGGAGCTATAGTTAAGGGCCGTTCGGGCTCTCGGGTGATGACAAATATTGTGGTGGTGAGGCCCGAGGCGTCAAAATGCCTTAACCATGGCATACGGTCGTGCTTGACCTAGTGTCAAGAGCTATAGGACATGCAGGAAGCGGCTATGCGGTAGCATAGTCGTGTGTGCAAATATGGCGGTTCTAGAGAGTTTGTGGAGCCATGGTTAAGGGCCATTCGGGTTCTCGGGCGGTAATAAACGCTGTGGTGGAGAGGCCAAAGGTGTTAAAACGCCTTAACCATGGTGCATGGGCGTGCTTGACTTGGTGCGAGGAGCCATAGGACGCATAGGAACCGGCCGTGCGGCGGCAAAGTCGTGTGTGCAAATATGGCGGTTACGGAGCCGTGGGCCGAGGTTAAGGGCCGTTCGGGCTCTCGGCGATGACAAACGCTATGGTAGAGAGGCCGGAGGTGTCAAAATGCCTTAACCATGGCGTACGGGCTTGCTTGACTCGGTGTCGGGAGCCATAGGACGCGTTGGAACCGACCATGCGGCGGCATGGTCGTGTGTGCAAATGTGGCGGTTTTCTTGCCGTGGAGCCATGGTTAAGGGCCCTTCAGGCTCTCGGGTGATGGAAAACTCTATGGTGGAGAGGTGAGAGGCATCAAAATGGCTTAACCATGGCGTACGGGTGTGCTTGAACCGGTCTTGAGAGCCGTAGGATGCACGGGATCCGGCCGTGCGCCGGCACGAGTCGTGTGTGCAATTATGGATGTTACGGAGTCGTGGAGCTATAGTTAAGGGCCGTTCGGGCTCTCGGGTGATGACAAACATTGTGGTGGTGGGGCCGGAGAGGTGTCAAAATGCCTTAACCATGGCATACGGTCGTGCTTGACCTAGTGTCGAGAGGCATGTAGGACACGTAGGAACCGGGCTGTGCGGTAGCATAGTCGTGTGTGCAAATATGGCGGTTCTAGAGCGGTGGAGCCATGGTTAAGGGCCATTCGGGTTCTTGGGCGGCAACAAATGCTGTGGTCGAGAGGCCAGCGGTGTCAAAACGCCTTAACCATAGTGCATGGGCGTGCTTGACTTGGTGCGAGGAGCCGTAGGATGCGCGGGAACCGGCCGTGCGGCAGCAAAGTCGTGTGTGCAAATATGGCGGTTACGGAGCCATGGAGCCGAGGTTAAGTGCCGTTCGGGCTCTCGAGTGACGGCAAACGCTATGGTAGAGAGGCCGGAGGTGTCAAAATGCCTTAACCATGGCGTACGGGCATGCTTGACTCGGAGCGGGAGCCATAAAATGCGTTGGAACCGGCCGTGCGGCGGCATGGTCGAGTGTGCAAATATGGCGGTTTTGGAGCCGTGGAGGCATGGTTAAGGGCCCTTTAGGCTCTCGGGTGATGGAAAACTCTATGGTGGAGAGGTGAGAGGCATCAAAATGGCTTAACCATGGCGTACGGGCGTGCTTGACCCGGTGCCGAGAGCCATAGGATGCACGGGATCCGACCGTGCGGCGGCACGGTCGTGTGTGCAATTATGGATGCAGGTCGTGGAGCTATAGTTAAGGGCCGTTCGGGCTCTCGGGTGATGACAAACATTGTGGTGGTGAGGCCGGAGGCATCAAAATGCCTTAACCATGGCATACGGTCATGCTTGACCTAGTGTCAAGAGGCTGTAGGACACGCATGAACCGGGCGTGCGGTAGCATATTCGTGTGTGCAAATATGGCGGTTCTAGAGCTATGGAGCCATGGTTAAGGGCCATTCGGGTTCTCGAGGCGGCAACAAACGCTGTGGTGGAGAGGCTAGAGGTGTCAAAATGCCTTAACCATGGCGTACGGGCATGCTTGACTCGGTGCGGGAGCCATAGGATGCGTTGGCCCCGGCCGTGCGGCGGCATGGTCGTGTGTGCAAATATGGCGGTTCGGAGCCGTGGAGCCAAGGTTAAGGGCCGTTCGGGCTCTTGGCGATGGCAAACGCTATGGTAGAGAGGCCGAGAGGTGTCAAAATGCCTTAACCATGGCGTACGGGCATGCTTGACTCGGTCTGCGAGAGCCATAGGATGCGTTGGAACCGGCCGTGCGGCGGCATGGTCGTGTGTGCAAATATGGCGGTTTTGCGGCCCCTGTGGTTAAGGGCCCTTCGGGCTCTCGGGTGATGAAAAACTCTATGGTGGAGAGGTGAGAGGCATCAAAATGGCTTAACCATGGCGTACGGGCGTGCTTGACCCGGTGCCGAGAGCCGTAGGATGCACGGGATCCGGCGTGCGGCGGCACGGTCGTGTGTGCAATTATGGATGTTACGGTGTCGTGGAGCTATAGTTAAGGGCCGTTCGGGCTCTCGGGTGATGACAAATATTGTGGTGGTGAGGCCGGAGGCGTCAAAACGCCTTAACCATGGCATACGGTCGTGCTTGACCTAGTGTCGAGAGCTATAGGACATGCAGGAAGCCGGGCTGTGCGGTAGCATAGTCGTGTGTGCAAATATGGCGGTTCTAGAGTTTGTGGAGCCATGGTTAAGGGCCATTCGGGTTCTCGGGCGGTAATAAACGCTGTGGTGGAGAGGCCAAAGGTGTTAAAACGCCTTAACCATGGTGCATGGGCGTGCTTGACTTGGTGCGAGGAGCCGTAGGACGCATAGGAACCGGCCGTGCGGCGGCAAAGTCGTGTGTGCAAATATGGCGGTTACGGAGCCGTGGAGCCGAGGTTAAGGGCCGTTCGGGCTCTCGGCGACGACAAACGCTATGGTAGAGAGGCCGGAGGTGTCAAAATGCCTTAACCATGGCGTACGGGCTTGCTTGACTCGGTCCGGGAGCCATGGGGACGCGTTGGAACCGACCATGCGGCGGCATGGTCGTGTGTGCAAATGTGGCGGTTTTTTGCCGTGGAGCCATGGTTAAGGGCCCTTCGGGCTCTCGGGTGATGGAAAACTCTATGGTGGAGAGGTGAGAGGCATCAAAATGGCTTAACCATGGCGTACGGGTGTGCTTGAACCGGTGCCGAGAGCCGTAGGATGCACGGGATCCGGCCGTGCGCCGGCGCAGTCGTGTGTGCAATTATGGATGTTCTGGAGTCGTGGAGCTATAGTTAAGGGCCGTTCGGGCTCTCGGGTGATGACAAACATTGTGGTGGTGGGGCCAGAGGTGTCAAAATGCCTTAACCATGGCATACGGTCGTGCTTGACCTAGTGTCGAGAGCTGTAGGACATGTAGGAACCGGCTGTGCGGTAGCATAGTCGTGTGTGCAAATATGGTAGTTCTAGAGCGGTGGAGCCATGGTTAAGGGCCATTCGGGTTCTTGGGCGGCAACAAATGCTGTGGTCGAGAGGCCAGCGGTGTCAAAATGCCTTAACCATAGTGCATGGGCGTGCTTGACTTGGTGCGAGGAGCCGTAGGATGCGCGGGGAACCGGCCGTGCGGCGGCAAAGTCGTGTGTGCAAATATGGCGGTTACGGAGCCGTGGAGCCGAGGTTAAGTGCCGTTCGGGCTCTCGAGTGACGGCAAAACGCTATGGTAGAGAGGCCGGAGGTGTCAAAATGCCTTAACCATGGCGTACGGGCATGCTTGACTCGGGCGGGAGCCATAAAATGCGTTGGAACCGGCCGTGCGGCGGCATGGTCGAGTGTGCAAATATGGCAGTTTTGGAGCCGTGGAGGCATGGTTAAGGGCCCTTCGGGCTCTCGGGTGATGGAAAACTCTATGGTGGAGAGGTGAGAGGCATCAAAATGGCTTAACCATGGCGTACGGGCGTGCTTGACCCGGTCGAGAGCCATAGGATGCACGGGATCCGACCGTGCGGCGGCACGGTCGTGTGTGCAATTATGGATGTTACGGGTCGTGGAGCTATAGTTAAGGGCCGTTCGGGCTCTCGGGTGATGACAAACATTGTGGTGGTGAGGCCGGGAGGCATCAAAACACCTTAACCATGGCATACGGTCATGCTTGACCTAGTGTCAAGAGCTGTAGGACACGCACGAACCGGGTTTGTGCGGTAGCATATTCGTGTGTGCAAATATGGCGGTTCTAGAGCTATGGAGCCATGGTTAAGGGCCATTCGGGTTCTCGGGCGGCAACAAACGCTGTGGTGGAGAGGCCAAAGGTGTCAAAATGCCTTAACCATGGTGCATGGGCGTGCTTGACTTGGTGCGGGAGCCATAGGATGCATAGGACCGGCCGTGCGGCGGCATGGTCGTGTGTGCAAATATGGCGGTTACGGAGAGCCGTGGAGCCAAGGTTAAGGGCCGTTCGGGCTCTCGGCGATGACAAATGCTATGGTAGAGAGGCCTAGAGGTGTCAAAATGCCTTAACCATGGCGTACGGGCATGCTTGACTCGGTGCCGGGAGCCATAGGATGCGTTGGAACCGACCATGCGG
This sequence comes from Themeda triandra, assembly GCA_018135685.1. Classification (NCBI taxonomy): domain Eukaryota; kingdom Viridiplantae; phylum Streptophyta; class Magnoliopsida; order Poales; family Poaceae; genus Themeda; species Themeda triandra. The sequence goes on from JAENPR010002447.1 coordinate 23,691, forward strand.
CGGCATGGTCGTGTGTGCAAATGTGGCGGTTTGCGGCCGTGGAGCCATGGTTAAGGGCCCTTTAGGCTCTCGGGTGATGAAAAACTCTATGGTGGAGAGGTGAGAGGCATCAAAATGGCTTAACCATGGCGTACGGGCGTGCTTGACCCGGTGCGAGAGCCGTAGGATGCACGGGATCCGGCCGTGCGCGGCACAGTCATGTGTGCAATTATGGATGTTACGGAGTCGTGGAGCTATAGTTAAGGGCCGTTCGGGCTCTCGGGTGATGACAAATATTGTGGTGGTGAGGCCGGAGGTGTCAAAACGCCTTAACCATGGCATACGGTCGTGCTTGACCTAGTGTCGAAAGCTATAGGACACGTAGGAACCGGGCTGTGCGGCAGCACAGTCGTGTGTGCAAATATGGATGTTCTAGAGCTGTGGAGCCATGGTTAAGGGCCATTCGGGTTCTCGGGTGGTAATAAATGCTGTGGTGGAGAGGCCAAAGGTGTCAAAACGCCTTAACCATGGTGCATGGGCGTGCTTGACTTGGTGCGAGGAGCCGTAGGACGCATAGGAACCGGCCGTGCGGCAGCAAAGTTGTGTGTGCAAATATGGCAGTTCTGGAGCCGTGGAGCCGAGGTTAAGGGCCGTTCAGGCTCTCGAGCAACGACAAACGCTATGGTAGAGAGGCCAGAGGTGTCAAAATGCCTTAACCATGGTGTACGGGCTTGCTTGACTCAGTGCCGGGAGCCATAGGACGCGTTGGAACCGACCATGGGGCAGCATGGTCGTGTGCGCAAATGTGGTAGTTTTACTACCGTGGAGCCATGGTTAAGGGCCCTTCAGGCTCTTGGGTGATGAAAAACTCTATGGTGGAGAGGTGAGAGGCATCAAAATGGCTTAACCATGGCGTACGGGTGTGCTTGAACCGGTGCCGAGAGCCGTATGATGCACAGGATCCGGCCGTGCGCCAGCACAGTCGTGTGTGCAATTATGGATGTTCTGGAGTCGTGGAGCTATAGTTAAGGGCCATTCGGGCTCTCGGGTGATGACAAACATTGTGGTGGTGGGGCCAGAGGTGTCAAAATGCCTTAACCATGGCATACGGTCGTGCTTGACCTAGTGTCGAGAGGCGTAGGACACGTAGGAACCGGGCGTGCGGTAGCATAGTCGTGTGTGCAAATATGGCGTTCTAGAGCGGTGGAGCCATGGTTAAGGGCCATTCGGGTTCTTGGGCGGCAACAAATGCTGTGGTCGAGAGGCCAGCGGTGTCAAAACACCTTAACCATAGTGCATGGGCGTGCTTGACTTGGTGCGAGGAGCCGTAGGATGCGCGGAACCGGCCGTGCGGCGGCAAAGTCGTGTGTGCAAATATGGCGGTTCGGAGCCGTGGAGCCGAGGTTAAGTGCCATTCGAGGCTCTTGAGTGATGGCAAACGCTATGGTAGAGAGGCCGGAGGTGTCAAAATGCCTTAACCATGGCGTACGGGCATGCTTGACTCGGAGCGGGAGCCATAAAATGCGTTGGAACCGGCCGTGCGGCGGCATGGTCGAGTGTGCAAATATGGCAGTTTTGGAGCCGTGGAGGCATGGTTAAGGGCCCTTCGGGCTCTCGGGTGATGGAAAATCTATGGTGGAGAGGTGAGAGGCATCAAAATAGCTTAACCATGGCGTACGGGCGTGCTTGACCCGGTGCCGAGAGCCATAGGATGCACGGGGATCCGGCCGTGCGGCAGCACAGTCGTGTGTGCAATTATGGATGTTCTGGAGTCGTGGAGCTGTAGTTAAGGGCCGTTCAGGCTCTCGGATGATGACAAACATTGTGGTGGTAAGGCCAGAGGCATCAAAATGACTTAACCATGGCATACGGTCATGCTTGACCTAGTGTCAAGAGCTGTAGGACACGCACGAACGGGCTGTGCGGTAGCATATTCGTGTGTGCAAATATGGCAGTTCTAGACCTGTGGAGCCATGGTTAAGGGCCATTCAGGTTCTCAGGCGGCAACAAACGCTGTGGTGGAGAGGCTAGAGGTGTCAAAATGCCTTAACCATGGCGTACGGGCATGCTTGACTCAGTGCCAGGAGCCATAGGATGTGTTGGAACTGACCGTGCGGCAGCATGGTCGTGTGTGCAAATATGGCAGTTCTGGAGCCGTTAACGCTGTGGTTAAGGGCCCTTTAGGCTCTCGGGTGATGAAAAACTCTATGGTGGAGAGGTGAGAGGCATCAAAATGGCTTAACCATGGCGTACGGGCGTGCTTGACCCGGTGCCGAGAGCCGTAGGATGCACAGGATCCGGCTGTGCGGCAGCACAGTCGTGTGTGCAATTATGGATGTTCTGGAGTCGTAGAGCTATAGTTAAGGGCCGTTCAGGCTCTCGGGTGATGACAAATATTGTGGTGGTGAGGCTAGAGGCGTCAAAACGCCTTAACCATGGCATACGGTCATGCTTGACCTAGTGTCGAGAGCTATAGGACATGCAGGAACTGGCTATGCGGTAGCATAGTCGTGTGTGCAAATATGGCAGTTCTAGAGCTGTGGAGCCATGGTTAAGGGCCATTCGGGTTCTCGGGCGGTAATAAACGCTGTGGTGGAGAGGCCAAAGGTGTTAAAACGCCTTAACCATGGTGCATGGGCATGCTTGACTTGGTGCGAGGAGCCGTAGGACGCATAGGAACCGGCCGTGCGGCGGCAAGTCGTGTGTGCAAATATGGCGTTCGGAGCCGTGGAGCCGAGGTTAAGGGCCGTTCGGGCTCTCGAGCGACGACAAACGCTATGGTAGAGAGGCTAGAGATGTCAAAATGCCTTAACCATGGTGTACGGGCTTGCTTGACTCAGTGCCGGGAGCCATAGGACGCGTTGGAACCGACCATGCGGCAGCATGGTCGTGTGTGCAAATGTGGTAGTTTTACTGCCGTGGAGCCATGGTTAAGGGCCCTTCAGGCTCTTGGGTGATGAAAAACTCTATGGTGGAGAGGTGAGAGGCATCAAAATGGCTTAACCATGGCGTACGGGTGTGCTTGAACCGGTGCGAGAGCCGTAGGATGCACGGGATCCGGCCGTGCGCCGGCAAGACAGTCGTGTGTGCAATTATGGATGTTCGGAGTCGTGGAGCTATAGTTAAGGGCCATTCGGGCTCTCGGGTGATGACAAACATTGTGGTGGTGGGGCCAGAGGTGTCAAAATGCCTTAACCATGGCATACGGTCATGCTTGACCTAGTGTCGAGAGCTGTAGGACACGTAGGAACCGGCTGTGCGGTAGCATAGTCGTGTGTGCAAATATGGCAGTTCTAGAGCGGTGGAGGCATGGTTAAGGGCCATTTGGGTTCTTGGGCGGCAACAAATGCTGTGGTTGAGAGGCCAGCGGTGTCAAAACACCTTAACCATAGTGCATGGGCGTGCTTGACTTGGTGCGAGGAGCCGTAGGATGCGCAGGAACCGCCGTGCGCGGCAAAGTCGTGTGTGCAAATATGGAGTTACGGAGCCGTGGAGCGAGGTTAAGTGCCGTTCAGGCTCTTGAGTGATGGCAAACGCTATGGTAGAGAGGCCGGAGGTGTCAAAATGGCTTAACCATGGCGTACTGGGCATGCTTGACTGGTGTCGGGAGCCATAAAATGCGTTGGAACCGACCGTGCGGCAGCATGGTCGAGTGTGCAAATATGGCAGTTTTGGAGCCGTGGAGGCATGGTTAAGGGCCCTTCGGGCTCTAGGTGATGGAAAAATCTATGGTGGAGAGGTGAGAGGCATCAAAATAGCTTAACCATGGCGTACAGGCGTGCTTGACCGGTGTCGAGAGCCGTAGGATGCACAGGATCCGGCCGTGCGGCAGCACAGTCGTGTGTGCAATTATGGATGTTCTAGAGTCGTGGCGCTGTAGTTAAGGGCCGTTCGGGCTCTCGGGTGATGACAAACATTGTGGTGGTAAGGCCGGGAGGCATCAAAATGCCTTAACCATGGCATACGGTCATGCTTGACCTAGTGTCAAGAGCCATAGGACACGCACGACGGGGCGTGCGGTAGCATATTCGTGTGTGCAAATATGGCGGTTCTAGAGCCGTGGAGCCATGGTTAAGGGCCATTCAGGTTCTCGGCGGCAACAAACGCTGTGGTGGAGAGGCTAGAGGTGTCAAAATGCCTTAACCATGGCGTACGGGCATGCTTGACTCGGTGCCGGGAGCCATAGGATTGTTGGACGTGTGTGTGTTGGAACCGTGGCCGTGCGGCGGCATGGTCGTGTGTGCAAATATGGCGGTTAGGATGCGGAGCCGTTAACGCAAATATGGTAGTTTTGTAGCCGTGGTTAAGGGCCCTTTAGGCTCTCGGGTGATGAAAAACTCTATGGTGGAGAGGTGAGAGGCATCAAAATGGCTTAACCATGGCGTACGGGCGTGCTTGACCCGGTGCCGAGAGCCGTAGGATGCACGGGATCCGAGTTTGTGCGGCGGCACGGTCGTGTGTGCAATTATGGATGTTCGGAGTTGTAGAGCTATAGTTAAGGGCCGTTCGGGCTCTCGGGTGATGACAAATATTGTGGTGGTGAGGCCAGAGGCATCAAAACGCCTTAACCATGGCATACGGTCATGCTTGACCTAGTGTCGAGAGCTATAGGACATGCAGGAACTGGTTGTGTGGTAGCATAGTCGTGTGTGCAAATATGGCGGTTCTAGATTTGTGGAGCCATGGTTAAGGGCCATTCGGGTTCTCGGGCGGTAATAAACGCTGTGGTGGAGAGGCCAAAGGTGTTAAAACGCCTTAACCATGGTGCATGGGCGTGCTTGACTTGGTGCGAGGAGCCGTAGGACGCATAGGAACCGGCCGTGCGGCAGCAAAGTCGTGTGTGCAAATATGGCAGTTCTGGAGCCGTGGAGCCGAGGTTAAGGGCCGTTCAGGCTCTCGAGCGATGACAAACGCTATGGTAGAGAGGCTAGAGGTGTCAAAATGCCTTAACCATGGTGTACGGGCTTGCTTGACTCAGTGCCGGGAGCCATAGGACGCGTTGGAACCGACCATGGGGCAGCATGGTCGTGTGTGCAAATGTGGTAGTTTTACTGCCGTGGAGCCATGGTTAAGGGCCCTTCAGGCTCTTGGGTGATGAAAAACTCTATGGTGGAGAGGTGAGAGGCATCAAAATGGCTTAACCATGGCGTACGGGTGTGCTTGAACCGGTGCCGAGAGCCGTAGGATGCACAGGATCCGGCCGTGCGCCGGCCACAGTCGTGTGTGCAATTATGGATGCAGAGTCGTGGAGCTATAGTTAAGGGCCATTCGGCTCTCGGGTGATGACAAACATTGTGGTGGTGGGGCCGGAGGTGTCAAAATGCCTTAACCATGGCATACGGTCGTGCTTGACCTAGTGTCGAGAGCCGTAGGACACGTAGGAACCGGCTGTGCGGTAGCATAGTCGTGTGTGCAAATATGGCAGTTCTAGAGCGGTGGAGCCATGGTTAAGGGCCATTTGGGTTCTTGGGCGGCAACAAATGCTGTGGTCGAGAGGCCGGCGGTGTCAAAACACCTTAACCATAGTGCATGGGCGTGCTTGACTTGGTGCGAGGAGCCGTAGGATGCGCAGGAACCGCCGTGCGGCGGCAAAGTCGTGTGTGCAAATATGGCGCTCGGGAGCCATGGAGCCGAGGTTAAGTGCCGTTCGGGCTCTTGAGTGATGGCAAACGCTATGGTAGAGAGGCCGAGAGGTGTCAAAATGCCTTAACCATGGCGTACGGGCATGCTTGACTCGAGCCGGGAGCCATAAAATGCGTTGGAACCGGCCGTGCGCAGCATGGTCGAGTGTGCAAATATGGCAGTTTTGGAGCCGTGGAGGCATGGTTAAGGGCCCTTCGGGCTCTTAGGTGATGGAAAACTCTATGGTGGAGAGGTGAGAGGCATCAAAATGGCTTAACCATGGCGTACGGGCGTGCTTGACCCGGTGCCGAGAGCCATAGGATGCACGGGGATCCGGCCGTGCGGCGAAGACTGATCGTGTGTGCAATTATGGATGTTCTGGACTCGTGGAGCTGTAGTTAAGGGCCGTTTAGGCTCTCGGGTGATGACAAACATTGTGTGGTGAGGCCAGAGGCGTCAAAACACCTTAACCATGGCATACGGGCATGCTTGACTCAGTGCCGAGAGCCATAGGTTGCGTTGGAACCGACCGTGCGGCAGCATGGTCGTGTGTGCAAATATGGCAATTTTGCAGCCGTGGAGCTGTGGTTAAGGGCCCTTCAGGCTCTCGGGTGATGAAAAACTCTATGGTGGAGAGGTGAGAGGCATCAAAATGGCTTAACCATGGTGTACGGGCGTGCTTGATCCGGGTGCCAGAGCCGTAGGATGCACGGGATCCGGGCTTGTGCGGCGGCAAGATCGTGTGTGCAATTATGGATGTTCTGGAGTCGTGGAGCTATAGTTAAGGGCCGTTCAGGCTCTCGGGTGATGACAAATATTGTGGTGGTGAGGCCAGAGGCATCAAAATGCCTTAACCATGGCATACGGTCGTGCTTGACCTAGTGTCGAGAGCTATAGGACATGCAGGAACTGGCTGTGCGGTAGCATAGTCGTGTGTGCAAATATGGCAGTTCTAGAGCTGTGGAGCCATGGTTAAGGGCCATTCGGGTTCTCGGGCGGTAATAAACGCTGTGGTGGTGAGGCTAGAGGCATCAAAACGCCTTAACCATGGCATACGGTCATGCTTGACCTAGTGTCAAGAGCTGTAGGACACGCACGAACCGGCTGTGCGGTAGCATAGTCGTGTGTGCAAATATGGCAGTTCTAGAGCTGTGGAGCCATGGTTAAGGGCCATTCAGGTTCTCAGGCGGCAACAAACGCTGTGGTGGAGAGGCTAGAGGTGTCAAAATGCCTTAACCATGGCGTACGGGCATGCTTGACTCAGTGCCAGGAGCCATAGGATGCGTTGGAACTGACCGTGCGGCAGCATGGTCGTGTGTGCAAATATGGCAGTTCTGGAGCCGTGGAGCCAAGGTTAAGGGCCGTTCAGGCTCTCGAGCGATGGCAAATGCTATGGTAGAGAGGCCAGAGGTGTCAAAATGCCTTAACCATGGCGTACGGGCATGCTTGACTCAGTGCCGAGAGCCATAGGATGCGTTGGAACCGACCGTGCGGCAGCATGGTCGTGTGTGCAAATATGGCGTTTTGCGGCCGTGGAGCCGTGGTTAAGGGCCCTTCAGGCTCTCGGGTGATGAAAAACTCTATGGTATAGAGGTGAGAGGCATCAAAATGGCTTAACCATGGCGTACGGGCGTGCTTGACCCGGTGCCGAGAGCCGTAGGATGCACGGGATCCGGGCGTGCGGCGGCACGGTCGTGTGTGCAATTATGGATGTTCGGAGTCGTGGAGCTATAGTTAAGGGCTGTTCGGGCTCTCGGGTGATGACAAATATTGTGGTGGTGAGGCCGGAGGCATCAAAACACCTTAACCATGGCATACGGTCGTGCTTGACCTAGTGTCGAGCTATAGGACATGCAGGAACTGGCTGTGCGGTAGCATAGTCGTGTGTGCAAATATGGCAGTTCTAGAGCTGTGGAGCCATGGTTAAGGGCCATTCGGGTTCTCGAGCGGTAATAAATGCTGTGGTGGAGAGGCCAAAGGTGTTAAAACGCCTTAACCATGGTGCATGGGCGTGCTTGACTTGGTGCGAGGAGCCATAGGACGCATAGGAACCGGCCGTGCGGCAAAGCAAAGTCGTGTGTGCAAATATGGCGGCCGGAGCCATGGAGCCGAGGTTAAGGGCCGTTCAGGCTCTCGAGCGACGACAAACGCTATGGTAGAGAGGCCAGAGGTGTCAAAATGCCTTAACCATGGCGTACGGGCTTGCTTGACTCAGTGCCGGGAGCCATAGGACGCGTTGGAACCGACCATGCGGCAACATGGTCGTGTGTGCAAATGTGGCAGTTTTACTGCTGTGGAGCCATGGTTAAGGGCCCTTCAGGCTCTCGGGTGATGGAAAATTCTATGGTAGAGAGGTGAGAGGCATCAAAATGGCTTAACCATGGCGTACGGGTGTGCTTGAACCGGTGCCGAGAGCCGTAGGATGCACGGGGATCCGGCCGTGCGCAAGCACGCAGTCATGTGTGCAATTATGGATGTTCGGAGTCGTGGAGCTATAGTTAAGGGCCGTTCGGGCTCTCGGGTGATGACAAACATTGTGGTGGTGGGGCCGGATGTGTCAAAACGCCTTAACCATGGCATACGGTCGTGCTTGACCTAGTGTCGAGAGCCAGGACACGTAGGAACCATTTGTGCGGTAGCATAGTCGTGTGTGCAAATATGGCGGTTCTAGAGCGGTGGAGCCATGGTTAAGGGCCATTCGGGTTCTTGGGCGGCAACAAATGCTGTGGTCGAGAGGCCAGCGGTGTCAAAATGCCTTAACCATAGTGCATGGGCGTGCTTGACTTGGTGCGAGGAGCCGTAGGATGCGCAGGAACCGGCCGTGTGGCGGCAAAGTCGTGTGTGCAAATATGGCGGTTACGGGAGCCATGGAGCCGAGGTTAAGTGCCGTTCGGGCTCTCGAGTGATGGCAAACGCTATGGTAGAGAGGCCGGAGGTGTCAAAATGCCTTAACCATGGCGTACGGGCATGCTTTACTCGGAGCCGGGAGCCATAAAATGCGTTGGAACCGGCCGTGCGGCGGCATGGTCGAGTGTGCAAATATGGCGGTTTTGGAGCCGTGGAGGCATGGTTAAGGGCCCTTCGGGCTGTCGGGTGATGGAAAACTCTATGGTGGAGAGGTGAGAGGCATCAAAATGGCTTAACCATGGCGTACAGGTGTGCTTGACCCGGTGCCGAGAGCCATAGGATGCACAGGATCCGACCGTGCGGCAGCACGGTCGTGTGTGCAATTATGGATGTTTTGGAGTCGTGGAGCTGTAGTTAAGGGCCGTTCAGGCTCTCGGGTGATGACAAACATTGTGGTGGTGAGGCTAGAGGCATCAAAACGCCTTAACCATGGCATACGGTCATGCTTGACCTAGTGTCAAGAGCTGTAGGACACGCACCAACCGGCTGTGCGGTAGCATATTCGTGTGTGCAAATATGGCAGTTCTGGAGCCGTGGAGCCAAGGTTAAGGGCCGTTCAGGCTCTCGAGGGCGGCAACAAACGCTATGGTAGAGAGGCCAGAGGTGTCAAAATGCCTTAACCATGGCGTACGGGCATGCTTGACTCAGTGCCGGGAGCCATAGAATGCGTTGGCCCCGGCCGTGCGGCGGCATGGTCGTGTGTGCAAACATGGCGGTTCCGGAGCCGTGGAGCCAAGGTTAAGGACCGTTCGGGCTCTCGAGCGATGGAAAACGCTATGGTAGAGAGGCGAGAGGTGTCAAAATGCCTTAACCATGGCGTACGGGCATGCTTGACTCGGTGCGAGAGCCATAGGATGCGCTGGAACCGGCCGTGCGGCAGCATGGTCGTGTGTGCAAATATGGCGGTTTGCAACCGTGGAGTTGTGGTTAAGAGCCCTTTAGGCTCTCGGGTGATGAAAAACTCTATGTTGGAGAGGTGAGAGGCATCAAAATGGCTTAACCATGGTGTACGGGCGTGCTTGACCCGGTGCCGAGAGCCGTAGGATGCACAGGATCCGGCCGTGCGGCAGCATGGTCGTGTGTGCAAATATGGATGTTCTGGAGTCGTGGAGCTATAGTTAAGGGCCGTTCGGGCTCTCGGGTGATGACAAATATTGTGGTGGTGAGGCCAGAGGCATCAAAATGCCTTAACCATGGCATACGGTCGTGCTTGACCTAGTGTCGAGAGCTATAGGACATGCAGAGAACCATTTGTGCGGTAGCATAGTCGTGTGTGCAAATATGGCGGTTCTAGAGTTTGTGGAGCCATGGTTAAGGGCCATTCGGGTTCTCGGGCGGTAATAAACGCTGTGGTGGAGAGGCCAAAGGTGTTAAAACGCCTTAACCATGGTGCATGGGCGTGCTTGACTTGGTGTGAGGAGCCGTAGGACGCATAGGAACCGGCCGTGCGGTAGCAAAGTCGTGTGTGCAAATATGGCAGTTCTGGAGCCGTGGAGCCGAGGTTAATGGCCGTTCAGGCTCTCGAGCGACGACAAACGCTATGGTAGAGAGGCCAGAGGTGTCAAAATGCCTTAACCATGGTGTACGGGCTTGCTTGACTCAGTGCCGGGAGCCATAGGACGCGTTGGAGCCGACCATGCGGCAGCATGGTCGTGTGTGCAAATGTGGCAGTTTTACTGCCGTGGAGCCATGGTTAAGGGCCCTTCAGGCTCTCGAGTGATGGAAAACTCTATGGTGGAGAGGTGAGAGGCATCAAAATGGCTTAACCATGGCGTACGGTTGTGCTCGAACCGGTGCCGAGAGCCGTAGGATGCACAGGATCCGGCCGTGTGCCAGCACAGTCGTGTGTGCAATTATGGATGTTCTGGAGTCGTGGAGCTATAGTTAAGGGCCGTTCGGGCTCTCGGGTGATGACAAACATTGTGGTGGTGGGGCCAGAGGTGTCAAAATGCCTTAACCATGGCATACGGTCGTGCTTGACCTAGTGTCGAGAGCTGTAGGACACGTAGGAACCGGCTGTGCGGTAGTATAGTCGTGTGTGCAAATATGGCAGTTCTAGAGCGGTGGAGCCATGGTTAAGGGCCATTCGGGTTCTTGGGCGGCAACAAATGCTATGGTCGAGAGGCCAGCGGTGTCAAAACGCCTTAACCATAGTGCATGGGCGTGCTTGACTTGGTGCGAGGAGCCGTAGGATGCACAGGAACCGGCCGTGCGGCAGCAAAGTCTTGTGTGCAAATATGGAAGTTCTGGAGCCGTGGAGCCGAGGTTAAGTGCCGTTCAGGCTCTCGAGTGATGACAAACGCTATGGTAGAGAGGCCAGAGGTGTCAAAATGCCTTAACCACGGTGTACGGGCATGCTTGACTCGAGAGCAGGGAGCCATAAAATGCGTTGGAACCGACCGTGCGGCGGCATGGTCGAGTGTGCAAATATGGCGGTTTTGGAGCGCGGATTCATGGTTAAGGGCCCTTCGGGCTCTTAGGTGATGGAAAACTCTATGGTTGAGAGGTGAGAGGCATCAAAATGGCTTAACCATGGCGTACGGGCGTGCTTGACCGGTGCCGAGAGCCATAGGATGCACAGGATCCGGCCGTGCGACGGCACAGTCGTGTGTGCAATTATGGATGTTCTGGAGTCGTGGAGCTGTAGTTAAGGGCCGTTCAGGCTCTCGGGTGATGACAAACATTGTGGTGGTGAGGCCAGAGGCGTCAAAACACCTTAACCATGGCATACGGGCATGCTTGACTCAGTGCCGAGAGCCATAGGATGCGTTGGAACCGACCGTGCGGTAGCATGGTCGTGTGTGCAAATATGGCAGTTTTGCAGCCGTGGAGCTGTGGTTAAGGGCCCTTCAGGCTCTCGGGTGATGACAAACTCTATGGTGGAGAGGTGAGAGGCATCAAAATGGCTTAACCATGGTGTACGGGCGTGCTTGACCCGGTGCCGAGAGCCGTAGGATGCACGGGATCCGGGCGTGCGGCGGCACGGTCGTGTGTGCAATTATGGATGTTACGGAGTCGTGGAGCTATAGTTAAGGGCCGTTCGGGCTCTCGGGTGATGACAAATATTGTGGTGGTGAGGCCGGAGGCATCAAAATGCCTTAACCATGGCATACGGTCGTGCTTGACCTAGTGTCGAGAGCTATAGGACATGTAGGAACTGGGCGTGCGGTAGCATAGTCGTGTGTGCAAATATGGCGGTTCTAGAGCCGTGGAGCCATGGTTAAGGGCCATTCGGGTTCTCGGGGCGGTAATAAACGCTGTGGTGGAGAGGCCAAAGGTGTTAAAACGCCTTAACCATAGTGCATGGGTGTGCTTGACTTGGTGCGAGGAGCCGTAGCAAAGTCGTGTGTGCAAATATGGCAGTTCTGGAGCCGTGGAGCCGAGGTTAAGTGCCGTTCGGGCTCTTGAGTGACGGCAAACGCTATGGTAGAGAGGCCAGAGGTGTCAAAATGCCTTAACCATGGCGTACAGGCATGCTTGACTCAGAGCCGGGAGCCATAAAATGCGTTGGAACCGACCGTGCGGCAGCATGGTCGAGTGTGCAAATATGGCAGTTTTGGAGCCGTGGAGGCATGGTTAAGGGCCCTTCGGGCTCTTAGGTGATGGAAAACTCTATGGTGGAGAGGTGAGAGGCATCAAAATGGCTTAACCATGGCGTACGGGCGTGCTTGACCCGGTCTTGAGAGCCATAGGATGCACGGGGATCCGGCAGGTGTGGCAGCACGGTCATGTGTGCAATTATGGATGTTTTGGAGTCGTGGAGCTGTAGTTAAGGGCCGTTCGGGCTCTCGGGTGATGACAAACATTGTGGTGGTGAGGCCGAGGCATCAAAATGCCTTAACCATGGCATACGGTCATGCTTGACCTAGTGTCAAGAGTTTCAGGACACGCACGAACCGGGTGTGCGGTAGCATATTCGTGTGTGCAAATATGGCGGTTCTAGATTTTGTGGAGCCATGGTTAAGGGCCATTCAGGTTCTCGGCGGCAACAAATGCTGTGGTGGATGTAACACCCGGTTTAAGAACAAAACCAGATATACACCATATGTGAGCCTTAAAAGTCAAATCTCACATATAGCCACAAATGAAAGGTAGTATCGAGTAAACAATGCTTAATATTTATAATGTATTTAAAATAAAAGACATAACCTTAGGTAGCAAACAATGGAAAGGCAATTTAATCTCGGGTGTAGACTCCACTGGATCCAAGCGGGCTGGTTGATCACAAGCCTAAACTCCTCCGAGGTGTGGGGGAATAGCAAGAGTGAGTTCATGACGAACTCAACAAGTATAACAAGTGTAATCCCATAACCACATGATCAATGTAACATAAATAATGTAGAGCATAAAACGGTAAACAATGAACATGTTAACAATCGAAAGTCATCATCTATGTAAGGATTCCAAGGCCGCTCGTGTCCTTGAGCAAGGCTAGTATACCAGTTTATTAAACTCTGCTTGAGAGGTGTACACTTTCACCACAAGTCGTGATTGCCCTTTTGCCCGAGGTGATCGGCCTCTTGACCCACTTCCAAGGTAGGTTGGCGGGGTCACTACGAAGCTTTTCACTAGTCATTCTAATAAGTAGCGGCCGCTAAGGTTTCGAGATTGACCAAATAGATATAGATGCTCTCCTCTAGAGAGTGGCACACACATATTGCAGCCTAGCACACATCACGCGGGACAAGAGCTATACCTCACTTGGCACCCCCTCTTGCCCTTTTGGTAAGCTGCTAACGAACTAGAACGAGATCAAGATCTTGGGCTAAGACCGAGCCATGTAGTTCTCATGGTTGTCTTGTAAATCCGGAGGTTCTCTTACTGAGATAAATTCTTAAGTTGCTAAAAAGTCATCTTTAACGTTTGTTGCATAAACATTAATCAAGTTACATGATCATGATCATAGAAATCAAACTCAAGCTATACTTGCCTTTCGAAAGCTTGCCATCCAACTTTCCAACTCATCTCGTATCATCCGTGCATAGCTCCACTTCTAACGATAGCAACAACCATCACAAGCATTATAGAAAAAACCTAGAAGCAATACACCATTCATTATTTATAAAACTAGACAAAGATTTTAAAACATGTAGGGATTGCAACTACGATCGTTGAGCGCAAAAACAACTAAAACAAGATGCTTTAAGAGATATGCAAAATCAATGTAGAGACTAGGAGGATTTGGCAAATGATAGGAATGGAATAAACATGATGGATATGGACTAACTTGGAAGATTTATACAACACAAGGATCTATTGATGAATTATTGTTGATGACTAAGGATATGTGAAGAGGACACATGGAACATATTTTGACAAGTGGCTGTGCTAAGGTGTAAAACACCGGTGCTGCCAAAATGTGCATGTTGGCGAACAACTAGAAATAGGATCACAAGGAGCAGAGAATAGCAGCTCCAATTGGAAATCCAGTTTGTGGGGCTGTTCTGGACTTCATGTAGTATGTTATAGCAAAAGTTCATGGTAGTTTGACTATCCATTGGCGGGAAACGTGAATACAAAGCGGGTGGCATTGCTGATTTCTGGACAGCAGGAATAGAAGATACTACGGCATTGTTATCTCGGTCATTGTGGCACTTGTGATCAATCCAACTTGCAAAGACATGTGCAAATATATTAGGTACGATACTGTTGAATGGTTTGAGTATTCGGATAGTGGATTAGCGGGGAACGTCAATGCCATTCAGACCTGTAAGTTGACTGGACAGCAGGAACAACAAGCACGAAGATGATGATATCTCTGGAATATGAACTCGTATGGACAAGATATTTTACAGTGATGTGCACAAGGATATAAAACATATTGTGGTTAAAGGGCTTGACCACCGGATTGGCGAAACACTGGGAACACGCAAGCCAATCGGCATCAGCACTGCTGCAAGAAAGCGAGAGGCCACAAGCACAAGAACGATTATATCTCTTTTGTCTTGGATCATTTTGCCAAACTGTTTTGCGGGGACATGTGCAACTTAAATAAATACATTGTGGTTGAAGGGTTTGATGACTATAGGTCTGGATCAATGGGAACATCAATGCCAACCGGTAGCATTGCTGCTGTCCGCAATGGATAGAGACATGATTGTTAGGAAACTTTGCCGGAATTTGACCATGCGTATGTCATGGCACGTGTTCTACAGCGAGTAACATGTAAACAAGATGGAGATCATGATGGGGTCCTCACATCATCATTGGCAGCAGTTGGAGATGAAGGTGATGCCAACCGGAATCGATGATGATGATGTAATAGGCCTGCGATCAATGGGACAGCGTCAATTCCACTTTGGGTGATGATTCTGCATGACATGAGAGACCAAGAGTGGATGAGAGTTGCAAGAGCACCAAGATCGTAGAGGGAAATAGGCAGGGGGCGACCTCACCATGTCATGTACAGAACCGGCACAATTGTCATTTTTTTCAACAACGTGATTAGGCTCCCGAATGATGATGAACGTGGCTGCGATCTCGATTGTCTTCTGTGTTGCAAGAGAGATCACATATGAGGTGAGGGGGGATTCATGGCCTGCAAAGTAGGAGGAAAGAGGCACATCTCACCATAGAGGGCGAGCTCCACACATGACTTGTACAAAGAAGAAACAACATCTGCTGCCTTCTCCAATTGATAGTTCAATCCTCGAGATGAGGATCGCAGCGGCAATCAGAACTACTGCTGCATGGGGCTCCAATTTTGTGAGAGAAGGGAGTGGGAGAATGAGGAGATGGGGGCGTCCATGGAAGATGAGGAGATGGAGGATGCGCATACGTGTTGCGGGGAGAGGAGGGAGGCGCATGGCTGGTTTCAAGAGTCTTTCACTCATGTAATTAGAGAGTGCTAAATATAGGAGAATAAAGAAGGATTCTAAAGGGAGTTAAGGAAGGGCATTTGCTGCGTTTTCTGCATGGAAGGAAAGGGAAGGAGGCGGCATCATCTAGACTAGATGGCGACCGGGGGTGATGTCCATTTGTTGTGCGTGATGGAGGAGAGAGAGTGGAGAATATATGGCTGCTGTTATGTGCATGCATGTCATTGAAAAAGAATGGAGTGAAGGAGCACACATAAGTGAGATTGGAAGAAAGGAATGAATGCACATATTTTTGCATGAGGAGAAAGAATTGGCGTGGCGTAGCAGCATGAGAAATGCATGTTCTTAATTCCTTTACTCATGGATTTGAGAGGAGATGGAATCCGATGGAGTGAAGTGGAAATTTAGGGAGAGAAGGGACCATTTGATTAAGGGGAGAACTAATGTAGTTGTCTCGCATGTAGGAAGCAAAGGGCCACCAGTTTGTTGAGAATAGAGTTGTGGCATTTCCACATGAAGGAGAGGTGGAGGGGCTGGTTTGGACTTTGTCCAAGATGTGGAGAGAATTTGGATGTGTTGACTAAACATGGATTCATTAGCAAAAAGAGAAGGAGTGCAGGTTGTCATAAACATAGATGAAAGCGTGGACTCCACCCATTTTAAGATTCATTTGTATACGAATAGATGAGAGATGAGAAAAGAATGGTCCAAAGAATTCATAACACGAAATAGAGTGAGAGATCATAGAAGAAAAAGAAAAAGAAGAGAAAGAGAGAATAGATCATGCTAGATTTTGTAGGATATCGACAAAAGAATTGATTGAGTTTTAGATATTGATCGATATTTGGAGAGGTGAAGATGGGATCAACTTTGGCGTATTTTAAAAACATAAATTCATTTTTCAAACATAAACACTATGCAAAGGCATGAATGCAACAAACCATTAAATTGATTTGCAAAAATTTTAGAAACTCACATTTTACACTATCTAAATTATCAACAACTGAACTAAAGTTGTGAATTTTAGAAAATAATAAAATCATTTTACACTATTTAGTGTTGTCTAAGTCACATTCCAAAATAGGAATTTTGGGGTGTGACAACACTACCCCCTTAGGAATCTCGTCCGAGATTACGCATTTGAAACTACACTCATTACAAAGAGCCAAATCACAAATTGACAATATAACAAAACAAGCAACTATGCAAGAGCACACTAACAATATAAGGGTCGTTATGCAAACACACTATCACATCCCTTAGCATCGTTACTAACGCAAAGAGTGCTCGGGGACAACAATTTCCTAAAGGCATTAGGGTAGAAACTTGACATTTTAAAACCATCATGGCTCTTGGAGAAGGTAGGGGCTTTGACAAAAAGTTTTGCTTTAGTAAATATCAAGGCGAAGGAAGACAAGATAAGTTTTTAGCAAAATAAGTTTATAAAATCGACCATTTCTAACTAGGCTTGCGTCCTACAGTCAGCATTGAGCTGATACCATTTGTAACACCCGGTTTTAAGAACAAAACCAGATATACACCATATGTGAGCCTTAAAAGTCAAATCTCACATATAGCCACAAATGAAAGGTAGTATCAGTAAACAATGCTTAATATTTATAATGTATTTAAAATAAAAGACATAACCTTAGGTAGCAAACAACGGAAAGACGAATTTAATCTCAGGGTGTAGACTCCTTTGGATCCAAGCGGCGGTTGATCACAAGCCTAAACTCCTCTGAGGTGTGGGGGAATAGCAAGAGTGAGTTCATGACGAACTCAACAAGTATAACAAGTGTAATCCCATAACCACATGATCAATGTAACATAAATAATGTAGAGCATAAAACGGTAAACAATGAACATGTTAACAATCGAAAGTCATCATCTATGTAAGGATTCCAAGGCCGCTCGTGTCCTTGAGCAAGGCTAGTATGCCGGTTTATTAAACTGCGCGAGGTGTACACTTTCACCACAAGTCGTGATTGCCCTTTTGCCCGAGGTGATCGGCCTCTTGACCCACTTCCAAGGTAGGTTGGCGGGGTCACTACGAAGCTTTTCACTAGTCATTCTAATAAGTAGCAGCCGCTAAGGTTTGGATTGACCAAATAGATATAGATGCTCTCCTCCGAGAGTGGCACACACACATGACCGCAGCCTAGCACACATCACGGCGGGACAAGAGCTATACCTCACTTGGCACCCCCTCTTGCCCTTTCGGTAAAGCTGCTAACGAACTAGAGCAGATCAAGATCTTGGGCTAAGACAAGAGCCATGTAGTTCTCATGGTTGTCTTGTAAATCCGGAGGTTCTCTTACGAGATAAATTCTTAAGTTGCTAAAAAGTCATCTTTAACGTTTTTGTTGCATAAACATTAATCAAGTTACATGATCATGATCATAGAAATCAAACTCAAGCTATACTTGCCTTTAAAGCTTGCCATCCAACTTTCCAACTCATACGTATCATCCGTGCATAGCTCCACTTCTAACGATAGCAACAACCATCACAAGCATTATAGAAAAAACCTAGAAGCAATACACCATTCATTATTTATAAAACTAGACAAAGATTTTAAAACATGTAGGGCTTGCAACTACGATCGTTGAGCGCAAAAACAACTAAAACAAGATGGTTTAAGAGATATGCAAAATCAATGTAGAGACTAGGAGGATTTGGCAAATGATAGGAATGGAATAAACATGATGGATATGGACTAACTTGGAAGATTTATACAACACAAGGATCTATTGATGAATTATTGTTGATGACTAAGGATATGTGAAGAGGATACATGGAACATATTTTGACAAGTGGCTGTGCTAAGGTGTAAAACACCAGTGCTGCCAAAATGTGCATGTTGGCGAACAACTAGAAATAGGATCACAAGGAGCAGAGAATAGCAGCTCCAATTGGAAATCCAGTTTGTGGGGCTGTTCTGGACTTCATGTAGTATGTTATAGCAAAAGTTCATGGTAGTTTGACTATCCGTTGGCCGGGAAACGTGAATACAAACGGGTGGCATTGCTGATTTCTGGACAGCAGGAATAGAAGATACTACGGCATTGTTATCTCGGTCATTGTGGCACTTGTGATCAATCCAACTTGCAAAGACATGTGCAAATATATTAGGTACGATACTGTTGAATGGTTTGAGTATTCGGATAGTGGATTAGCGGGGAACGTCAATGCCATTCAGACTTGTAAGTTGACTGGACAGCAGGAACAACAAGCACGAAGATGATGATATCTGGAATATGAACTCGTATGGACAAGATATTTTACAGTGATGTGCACAAGGATATAAAACATATTGTGGTTAAAGGGCTTGACCACCGGATTGGCGAAACACTGGGAACACGCAAGCCAATCGGCATCAGCACTGCTGCAAGAAAGCAGAGGCCACAAGCACAAGAACGATTATATCTCTTTTGTCTTGGATCATTTTGCCAAACTGTTTTGCGGGGACATGTGCAACTTAAATAAATACATTGTGGTTGAAGGGTTTGATGACTATAGGTCTGGATCAATGGGAACATCAATGCCAACCGGTAGCATTGCTGCTGTCCGCAATGGACAGAGACATGATTGTTAGGAAACTTTGCCGAATTTGACCATGCGTATGTCATGGCACGTGTTCTACTGGCCAGTAACATGTAAACAAGATGGAGATCATGATGGGGTCCTCACATCATCATTGGCAGCAGTTGGAGATGAAGGTGATGCCAACCGGAATCGATGATGATGATGTAATAGGGCCTGCGATCAATGGGACAGCGTCAATTCCACTTTGGGTGATGATTACTGCATGACATGAGAGACCAAGAGTGGATGAGAGTTGCAAGAGCAGCAAGATCGAGAGAGGGGAAATAGGCAGGGCGACCTCACCATGTCATGTACAGAACCGGCACAATTGTCATTTTTTTTCAACAACGTGATTAGGCTCCGAGAATGATGATGAACGTGGCTGCGATCTCGATTGTCTTCTGTGTTGCAAGAGAGATCACATATGAGGTGAGGGGATTCATGGCACTGCGAGGAGGAAAGAGGCACATCTCACCATAGAGGGCTGAGCTCCACACATGACTTGTACAAAGAAGAAACAACATCTGCTGCCTTCTCAATTGATAGTTCAATCCTCGAGATGAGGATCAGCGGCAATCGGAACTACTGCTGCATGGGGCTCAATTTTGTGGAGAGAAGGGAGTGGGAGAATGAGGAGATGGGGGCGTCCATGGAAGATGAGGAGATGGAGGATGCGCATCGTGTTGCGAGGGGGAGAGAGGAGGAGGCGCATGGCTGGTTTCAAGAGTCTTTCACTCATGTAATTAGAGAGTGCTAAATATAGGAGAATAAAGAAGGATTCTAAAGGGAGTTAAGGAAGGGCATTTGCTGCGTTTTCTGCATGGAAGGAAAGGGAAGGAGGCGGCATCATCTAGACTAGATGGCGACCGGGGGTGATGTCCATTTGTTGTGCGTGATGGAGGGAGAGAGAGTGGAGAATATATGGCTGCTGTTATGTGCATGCATGTCATTGAAAAAGAATGGAGTGAAGGAGCACACATAAGTGAGATTGGAAGAAAGGAATGAAAGCACATATTTTTGCATGAGGAGAAAGAATTGGCGTGGGCGTGACATGAGAAATGCATGTTCTTAATTCCTTTACTCATGGATTTGAGAGGAGATGGAATCCGATGGAGTGAAGTGGAAATTTAGGGAGAGAAGGGACCATTTGATTAAGGGGAGAACTAATGTAGTTGTCTGCATGTAGGAAGCAAGGAGCCACCCATTTGTTGAGAATAGAGTTGTGGCATTTCCACATGAAGGAGAGGTGGAGGGGCTGGTTTGGACTTTGTCCAAGATGTGGAGAGAATTTGGATGTGTTGACTAAACATGGATTCATTAGCAAAAAAGAGAAGGAGTGCAGGTTGTCATAAACATAGATGAAAGCGTGGACTTCACCCATTTTAAGATTCATTTGTATCGAATAGATGAGAGATGAGAAAAGAATGGTCAAAGAATTCATAACACGAAATAGAGTGAGAGATCATAGAAGAAAAAGAAAAAGAAGAGAAAGAGAGAATAGATCATGCTAGATTTTGTAGGATATCGACAAAAGAATTGATTGAGTTTTAGATATTGATCGATATTTGGAGAGGTGAAGATGGGATCAACTTTAGGCGTATTTTAAAAACATAAATTCATTTTTCAAACATAAACACTATGCAAAGGCATGAATGCAACAAACCATTAAATTGATTTGCAAAAAATTTAGAAACTCACATTTTACACTATCTAAATTATCAACAACTGAACTAAAAAGTTGTGAATTTTAGAAAATAATAAAATCATTTTACACTATTTAGTGTTGTCTAAGTCACATTCCAAAATAGGAATTTTGGGGTGTGACGAGTGTGGAAGGCTAGAGGTGTCAAAATGCCTTAACCATGGCGTACGGGCATGCTTGACTCGGTGCCGGGAGCCATAGGATGCGTTGGCCCGGCCGTGCGGCGGCATGGTCGTGTGTGCAAATATGGCGGTTCTGGAGCCGTGGAGCCAAGGTTAAGGGCCGTTCGGCTCTCGGCGATGGCAAACACTATGGTAGAGAGGCGAGAGGTGTCAAAATGCCTTAACAATGGTGTATGGGCATGCTTGACTCGTGCCGAGAGCCATAGGATGCGTTGGAACCGGCAGGTGCGCGGCATGGTCGTGTGTGCAAATATGGCGGTTTTACGGCCGTGGAGGTTTGTGGTTAAGGGCCCTTCAGGCTCTCGGGTGATGAAAAACTCTATGGTGGAGAGGTGAGAGGCATCAAAATGGCTTAACCATGGCGTACGGGCGTGCTTCACCCGGTCTTGGAAGCCGTGGGATGCACGAGGATCCGGTTGTGCGCGGCACGGTCATGTGTGCAATTATGGATGTTACGGAGTCGTGGAGCTATAGTTAAGGGCCATTCGGGCTCTCGGGTGATGACAAATATTGTGGTGGTGAGGCCGGAGGCATCAAAATGCCTTAACCATGGCATACGGTCGTGCTTGACCTAGTGTCGAGAGCTATAGGACATGCGAAGGTTTGTGCGGTAGCATAGTCGTGTGTGCAAATATGGCGGTTCTAGAGGCTGTGGAGCCATGGTTAAGGGCCATTCGGGTTCTCGGGCGGTAATAAGCGTTGTGGTGGGAGGCCAAAGGTGTTAAAACGCATTAACCATGGTGCATGGGCGTGCTTGACTTGGTGCGAGGAGCCGTAGGACGCATAAGGAACCGGCCGTGCGGCAGCAAGTCGTGTGTGCAAATATGGCGGTTCTGGAGCCATGGAGCCGAGGTTAAGGCGGTTCGGGCTCTCGGCGATGACAAACGCTATGGTAGAGAGGCCGGAAGGTGTCAAAATGCTTTAACCATGGCGTACGGGCTTGCTTGACTCGGTGCGGGAGCCATAGGACGCGTTGGAACCGACCATGCGGCGGCATGGTCATGTGTGCAAATGTGGCGGTTTTCTTGCCGTGGAGCCATGGTTAAGGGCCCTTCGGGCTCTCGGGTGATGGAAAACTCTATGGTGGAGAGGTGAAAGGCATCAAAATGGCTTAACCATGGCGTACGGGTGTGCTTGAACCGGTGCGAGAGCCGTAGGATGCACGGGATCCGGCCGTGCGCCGGCACGGTCGTGTGTGCGATAATGGATGTTCTGGAGTCGTGGAGCTATAGTTAAGGGCCGTTCGGGCTCTCAAGTGATGACAAACATTGTGGTGGTGGGGCCAGAGGTGTCAAAACGCCTTAACCATGGCATACGGTCGTGCTTGACCTAGTGTCGGGGCAGGACACGTAGGAACCGGCATGCGGTAGCATAGTAGTGTGTGCAAATATGGCAGTTCTAGAGCGGTGGAGCCATGGTTAAGGGCCATTTGGGTTCTTGGGCGGCAACAAATGCTGTGGTCGAGAGGCCAGCGGTGTCAAAATGCCTTAACCATAGTGCATGGGTGTGCTTGACTTGGTGCGAGGAGCCATAGGATGCGCGGGAACCGGCCGTGCGGCGAAAGTCGTGTGCAATATGGCGGTTCTGGAGCCGTGGAGCCGATGTTAAGTCTTTGTTCGGGCTCGAGTGATGGCAAACGCTATGGTAGAGAGGCCGGAGGTGTCAAAATTCCTTAACCATGGCGTACGGGCATGCTTGACTCAGTGCGGGAGCCATAGGACGCGTTGGAACCGACCGTGCAGCGGCATGGTCGAGTGTGCAAATATGGTAGTTTTGGAGCCGTGGAGCCATGGTTAAGGGCCCTTCGGGCTCTCGGGTGATGGAAAACTCTATGGTGGAGAGGTGAGGCATCAAAATGGCTTAACCATGGCGTACGGGCGTGCTTGACCGGTGCGAGAGCCATAGGATGCCGGGGATCCGGCCGTGCGCGGCCACGATCGTGTGTGCAATTATGGATGTTCTAAGTCGTGGGCTATAGTTAAGGGCCGTTCGGGCTCTTGGGTGATGACAAACATTGTGGTGGTGAGGCCCGGAGGCATCAAAAACGCCTTAACCATGGCATACGGTCATGCTTGACCTAGTGTCAAGAGGCACGTAGGGACGAGGCTGTGCGGTAGCATAGTCGGTGTGCAAAGGCGGTTCTAGAGCGGTGGAGCATGGTTAAGGGCCATTCGTGTGTGCAAATCAAACGCCTTAACCATAGTGCATTCTGCGAGGAACCGTAGGACGAGAATGGAGCCATGGTTAAGGGCCATTCGGGTTCTCGAGGTGACAAGCAAACGCTATGGTGGAGAGGCTAAAGGTGTCAAATGCCTTAACCATGGCGTACGGGCATGCTTGACTCGGAACCGGGAGCCATAAAATGCGTTGGAACCGGCCAGGTGCGGCGGCATGGTCATGTGTGCAAATATGGCAGTTTTGGAGCCGTGGAGCCAAGGTTAAGGGCCGTTCAGGCTCTCGGCCCGATGGCAAACACTATGGTAGAGGTGAGAGGCATCAAAATGCCTTAACCATGGCGTACGGGCGTGCATGACCCGGTGCGAGAGCCATAGGATGCACGGGATCCGGCCAGGTGCGGCAGCACGGTCGTGTGTGCAATTATGGATGTTCTAGAGTCGTGGAGCTATAGTTAAGGGCCATTCGGGCTCTCGGGTAATGACAAATATTGTGGTGGTGAGGCCAGAGGCGTCAAAATGCCTTAACCATGGCATACGGTCATGCTTGACCTAGTGTCGAAGCTATAGGACATGCGACGAGCAGGCGTGAGCGGTAGCATAGTCGTGTGTGCAAATATGGCGAGTTCTAGAGCTATGGAGCCATGGTTATGGGCCATTCGGGTTCTCGGGCGGTAATAAACACTGTGGTGGAGAGGCCAAAGGTGTTATAATGCCTTAACCATGGTGCATGGGCATGCTTGACTTGGTGCGAGGAGCCATAGGACGCGTTAGGCCCGGCGTGCGCGGCATGGTCGTGTGTGCAAATATGGCGTTCTGGGCCGTGGAGCCAAGGTTAAGGGCCATTCGAGGCTCTCGAGTGACAACAAACGCTATGGTAGAAGACGAGAGGTGTCAAAATGCCTTAACCATGGCGTACGGGCTTGCTTGACTCGGTCACGGGAGCCATAGGACGCGTTGGAACCGACCATGCGGCGGCATGGTCGTGTGTGCAAATGTGGCGGTTCTTGCCGTGGTGGTTAAGGGCCCTTCAGGCTCTCGGGTGATGGAAAAATCTATGGTGGAAGGTGAGAGGCATCAAAATGGCTTAACCATGGCGTACGGGTGTGCTTGAACCGGTGCCAAAGCCGTAGGATGCAGGATCCAGCCGTGCGCCGGCCATCGTAATGTTTAATTATGGATGTTCTGGGAGGTCGTGGAGCTATAGTTAAGGGCCGTTCGGGCTCTCGAGGTGATGACAAACATTGTGGTGGTGGGCCCGGGAGGCATCAAAATGCCTTAACAAATGCGCATGGTCGTGCTTGACCTAGTGTCGAGAGCTGTAGGACACGTAGGAAGCGGCTGTGCGGTAGCATAGTCGTGTGTGCAAATATAGCGAGTTCTAGAGTTGTGGAGCCATGGTTAAGGGCCATTCGGGTTCTTGGGCAGCAATAAATCTTTGTGGTGGATAGGCCAAAGGTGTTAAAACACCTTAACCATAGTGCATGGGCATGCTTGACTTGGTGCGAGGAGCCGTAGGATGCATTAGGAACGGCCCGTGCGGCGGCAAAGTCGTTTGTGCAAATATGGCGGTCTGGAGCCATGGAGCCGAGGTTAAGGCCGTTCGGGCTCTCGAGTGATGACAAACGCTATGGTAGAGAGGCTAGAGGTGTCAAAATGCCTTAACCATGGCGTACGGGCATGCTTGACTCGGTGCAAGGAGCCATAAAATGCGTTGGAACCGACCATGCGGCGGCATGGTCGATGTGTGCAAATGTGGCGGTTTTGGAGCCGATGGTGGAGGCATGGTTAAGGGCCCTTCGGGCTCTCGGGTGATGGAAAACTCTATGGTGGAGAGGTGAAAGGCATCAAAATGGCTTAACCATGGCGTACGGAGCGTGCTTCAGCCGGTGCGAGGCCATAGGATGCACGAGGATCCGGCCCGGGTGTGCACGGCATCGTGTGTGCAATAATGGATGTTACGGAGTCGTGGAGCTATAGTTAAAGGGCCGTTCGGGCTCTGGGTGATGACAAACATTGTGGTGGTGGGGCCCGGAAGGCATCAAAATGCCTTAACCATGGCATACGGTCGTGCTTGACCTAGTGTCAGAAGGCATGTAGGACACGCAGAACACGGCTGTCGGTAGCATAGTAGTGTGTGCAAATATGGCGAGTTCTAAAGGCCCTGTGGAGCCATGGTTAAGGGCCATTTGGGTTCTTGGGCGGCAACAAATGCTGTGGTGGAGAGGCTAGCGGTTTCAAAATGCCTTAACCATAGTGCATGGGTGTGCTTGACTCGGTGCGATGAGCCATAGGATGCGGGAGCGGCGCGTGCGGCGGCATGGTCGTGTGTGCAAATATGGCGGTTACGGAGGCCGGGTGGAGCCGAGGTTAGGGCAGAAAGTTCAGGCTCTCGAGCGATGGCAAACGCTATGGTAGAGAGGCAGTGTCAAAATGCCTTAACCATGGCGTGCGGGCATGCTTGACTCGGTGCCAAGAGCCATGGGATGCGTTGGAACCGACAGGTGCGGCGGCATGGTCGTGTGTGCAAATATGGTAGTTTTGGAGCCGTGGAGGCATGGTTAGGGGCCCTTGGGCTCTCGGGTGATGGAAAACTCTATGGTGGAAAGGTGAGAGGCATCAAAATGGCTTAACCATGGCGTACGGGCGTGCTTGACCGGATGCTTGAGAGCCATAGGATGCGGGGATCCGGCCGTGCGCGGCACGGTCGTGTGTGAAATTATGGATGTTCTAGAGTCGTGGGCTATAGTTAGGGCCGTTCGGGCTCTTGGGTGATAACAAACATTGTGGTGGTGAGGCCGGAGGCATCAAAAGCGCCTTAACCATGGCATACGGTCATGCTTGACCTAGTGTCAAGAAGGTATAGGACACGCACGAATCGAGGTTTTGTGCGGTAGCATATTCGTGTGCAAATGGCGGTTCTAGAGGCTGTGGAGCCATGGTTAGGGCCATTGGTTCTCGGGCGGTACAAACGGCTGTGGTGGAGAGGCTAAAGGTGTCAAAATCCTTAACCATGGTGCATGGGCATGCTTGACTCGGT
>JAENPR010002033.1:0-81134 GCA_018135685.1 Themeda triandra
TGGAAGGCTAGAGGTGTCAAAATGCCTTAACCATGGCGTACGGGCATGCTTGACTCGGTGCCGGGAGCCATAGGATGCGTTGGAACGGCCGTGCGGCAGCATGGTCATGTGTGCAAATATGGCGGTTCTGGAGCCGTGGAGCCAAGGTTAAGGCCGTTCGGCTCTCGAGCGATGGCAAACACTATGGTAGAGAGGCCGGAGGTGTCAAAATGCCTTAACAATGGTGTATGGGCATGCTTGACTCGGTCCGAGAGCCATAGGATGCGTTGGAACCGACCGTGCGGCGGCATGGTCGTGTGTGCAAATATGGAGTTTGCGGCCGTGGAGGCGTGGTTAAGGGCCCTTGGGCTCTCGGGTGATGAAAAACTCTATGGTGGAGAGGTGAGAGGCATCAAAATGGCTTAACCATGGCGTACGGGCGTGCTTGACCCGGTGCCGAGAGCCGTAGGATGCGAGAGGATCCGCGTGTGCGGCAAAGCAAGTCGTGTGTGCAATTATGGATGTTCTGGAGTCGTGGAGCTATAGTTAAGGGCCATTCGGGCTCTCGGGTGATGACAAATATTGTGGTGGTGAGGCCGAGGCATCAAAATGCCTTAACCATGGCATACGGTCGTGCTTGACCTAGTGTCGAGAGCTATAGGACATGCGGGGAGGCGGGCATTGTGCGGTAGCATAGTCGTGTGTGCAAATATGGCAGTTCTAGAGCTGTGGAGCCATGGTTAAGGGCCATTCGGGTTCTCGGGCGGTAATAAACGCTGTGGTGGAGAGGCCAAAGGTGTTAAAACGCATTAACCATGGTGCATGGGCGTGCTTGACTTGGTGCGAGGAGCCGTAGGACGCATAGGAACCGGCCGTGCGGCGGAAAAGTCGTGTGTGCAAATATGGCGGTTACGGAGCCATGGAGCCGAGGTTAAGGGCCGTTCGGGCTCTCGGCGATGACAAACGCTATGGTAGAGAGGCCGAGGTGTCAAAATGCCTTAACCATGGCGTACGGGCTTGCTTGACTCGGTCTTAGGGGAGCCATAGGACGCGTTGGAACCGACCATGCGGCGGCATGGTCATGTGTGCAAATGTGGCGGTTTCTTGCCGTGGAGCCATGGTTAAGGGCCCTTCGGGCTCTCGGGTGATGGAAAACTCTATGGTGGAGAGGTGAAAGGCATCAAAATGGCTTAACCATGGCGTACGGGTGTGCTTGAACCGGTGCGAGAGCCGTAGGATGCACGGGGATCCGGCCGTGCGCCGGCACAGCCGTGTGTGCGATAATGGATGTTCTAGAGTCGTGGAGCTATAGTTAAGGGCCGTTCGGGCTCTCGGGTGATGACAAACATTGTGGTGGTGGGGCCGAGGTGTCAAACGCCTTAACCATGGCATACGGTCGTGCTTGACCTAGTGTCGAGCGCGTAGGACACGTAGGAACCGGTGTGCGGTAGCATAGTAGTGTGTGCAAATATGGCGGTTCTAGAGCGGTGGAGCCATGGTTAAGGGCCATTTGGGTTCTTGGGCGGCAACAAATGCGTGGTCGAGAGGCCGGCGGTGTCAAAATGCCTTAACCATAGTGCATGGGTGTGCTTGACTTGGTGCGAGGAGCCATAGGATGCGCGAGGAACCGGCCGTGCGGCGGCAAAGTCGTGTGTGCAAATATGGCGGTTACGGAGCCGTGGAGCCGATGTTAAGTGCTGTTCGGGCTCTCGAGTGACGGCAAACGCTATGGTAGAGGCCGGAGGTGTCAAAATTCCTTAACCATGGCGTACGGGCATGCTTGACTCGAGCCGGGAGCCATAGGACGCGTTGGAACCGGCCGTGCGGCGGCATGGTCGAGTGTGCAAATATGGTAGTTTTGGAGCCGTGGAGGCATGGTTAAGGGCCCTTCGGGCTCTTAGGTGATGGAAAACTCTATGGTGGAGAGGTGAGAGGCATCAAAATGGCTTAACCATGGCGTACGGGCGTGCTTGACCGTCGAGAGCCATAGGATGCACGGGATCCGGCCGTGCGGCGGCAAAGTCGTGTGTGAAATTATGGATGTTCTAGAGTCGTGGAGCTATAGTTAAGGGCCGTTCGGGCTCTTGGGTGATGACAAACATTGTGGTGGTGAGGCCGGAGGCATCAAAACGCCTTAACCATGGCATACGGTCATGCTTGACCTAGTGTCAAGAGGCGTAGGACACGCACGAACATTTGTGCGGTAGCATATTCGTGTGTGCAAATATGGCAGTTCTAGAGCTGTGGAGCCATGGTTAAGGGCCATTCAGGTTCTCAGGCGGCAACAAACGCTGTGGTGGAGAGGCTAAAGGTGTCAAAATGCCTTAACCATGGCGTACGGGCATGCTTGACTCAGTGCCAGGAGCCATAGGATGCGTTGGAACCGACCGTGCAGCAGCATGGTCATGTGTGCAAATATGGCAGTTCTGGAGCCGTGGAGCCAAGGTTAAGGGCCGTTCAGGCTCTCGAGCGATGGCAAACACTATGGTAGAGAGGCCAGAGGCATCAAAATGCCTTAACCATGGCGTACGGGCGTGCATGACCCGGTGCCGAGAGCCGTAGGATGCACAGGATCCGGCTGTGCGGCAGCACAGTCGCGTGTGCAATTATGGATGTTCTGGAGTCGTGGAGCTATAGTTAAGGGCCATTCGGGCTCTCGGGTAATGACAAATATTGTGGTGGTGAGGCCAGAGGCGTCAAAATGCCTTAACCATGGCATACGGTCGTGCTTGACCTAGTGTCGAGAGCTATAGGACATGCGGGAACGGGCATGTGAGGTAGCATAGTCGTGTGTGCAAATATGGCGGTTCTAGAGCTGTGGAGCCATGGTTAAGGGCCATTCGGGTTCTCGGGCGGTAATAAACACTGTGGTGGAGAGGCCAAAGGTGTTATAATGCCTTAACCATGGTGCATGGGCGTGCTTGACTTGGTGCGAGGAGCCGTAGGACGCATAGGAACCGCCGTGCGGCGGCAAAGTCGTGTGTGCAAATATGGCGGTTACGGAGCCGTGGAGCCGTGGTTAAGGGCCATTCGGGCTCTCGAGTGACAACAAACGCTATGGTAGAGAGGCCAGAGGTGTCAAAATGCCTTAACCATGGCGTACGGGCGTGCTTGACTCGGTGCGGGAGCCATAAGACGCGTTGGAACCGACCATGCGGCGGCATGGTCGTGTGTGCAAATGTGGCGGTTTTTGCGCCGTGGAGCCATGGTTAAGGGCCCTTCAGGCTCTCGGGTGATGGAAAAATCTATGGTGGAGAGGTGAGAGGCATCAAAATGGCTTAACCATGGCGTACGGGTGTGCTTGAACCGGTGCCAAGAGCCGTAGGATGCACAGGATCCGGCCGTGCGCCAGCACAGTCGTGTGTTTAATTATGGATGTTCTGGAGTCGTGGAGCTATAGTTAAGGGCCGTTCGGGCTCTCAGGTGATGACAAACATTGTGGTGGTGGGGCCAGAGGTGTGAAAATGCCTTAACCATGGCATACTGTCGTGCTTGACCTAGTGTCGAGAGCTGTAGGACACGTAGGAACCGGCTGTGCGGTAGCATAGTCGTGTGTGCAAATATGGCAGTTCTACAGCGGTGGAGCCATGGTTAAGGGCCATTCGGGTTCTTGGGCAGCAATAAATGCTGTGGTCGATAGGCCAGCGGTGTCAAAACACCTTAACCATAGTGCATGGGCATGCTTGACTTGGTGCGAGGAGCCGTAGGATGCGTAGGAACCGGCCGTGCGGCAGCAAAGTCGTTTGTGCAAATATGGCAGTTCTGGAGCCGTGGAGCCGAGGTTAAGTGCCGTTCAGGCTCTCGAGTGATGGCAAACGCTATGGTAGAGAGGCTAGAGGTGTCAAAATGCCTTAACCATGGCGTACGTGCATGCTTGACTCGGAGCGGGAGCCATAAAATGCGTTGGAACCGACTGTGCGGCAGCATGGTCGAGTGTGCAAATATGGCGGTTTTGGAGCCGTGGAGGCATGGTTAAGGGCCCTTCGGGCTCTCGGGTGATGGAAAACTCTATGGTGGAGAGGTGAGAGGCATCAAAATGGCTTAACCATGGCGTACGGGCGTGCTTCACCGGTGCCGAGAGCCATAGGATGCACGGGATCCGACCGTGTGGCAGCACGGTCGTGTGTGCAATTATGGATGTTCGGAGTCGTGGAGCTGTAGTTAAGGGCCGTTCGGGCTCTCGGGTGATGACAAACATTGTGGTGGTGAGGCCGGAGGCATCAAAATGCCTTAACCATGGCATACGGTCATGCTTGACCTAGTGTCAAGAGCATAGGACACGCACGAACCGGGCTGTGCGGTAGCATATTCGTGTGTGCAAATATGGCGCAGTTCTAAAGCTGTGGAGCCATGGTTAAGGGCCATTCAGGTTCTTAGGCGGCAACAAACGCTGTGGTGGAGAGGCTAGAGGTTTCAAAATGCCTTAACCATGCCGTACGGACATGCTTGACTCAGTGCCATGAGCCATAGGATGCGTTGGAACTGACCGTGCGGCAGCATGGTCGTGTGTGCAAATATGGCAGTTCTGGAGCCGTGGAGCCAAGGTTAAGGGCCGTTCAGGCTCTCGAGCGATGGCAAACACTATGGTAGAGAGGCCAGAGTGTCAAAATGCCTTAACCATGGCGTACGGGCATGCTTGACTCAGTGCCAAGAGCCATAGGATGCGTTGGAACCGACCGTGCGGCAGCATCGTCGTGTGTGCAAATATGGCAGTTTTGCAGCCGTGGAGCTGTGGTTAAGGGCCCTTCAGGCTCTCGGGTGATAACAACTCTATGGTGGAGAGGTGAGAGGCATCAAAATGGCTTAACCATGGCGTACGGGCATGCTTGACCCGGTGCCGAGAGCCGTAGGATGCGTTGGATCCGGCTGTGCGGCAGCACGGTCGTGTGTGCAATTATGGATGTTCTGGAGTCGTGGAGCTATAGTTAAGGGCCGTTCGGGCTCTCGGGTGATAACAAATATTGTGGTGGTGAGGCCAGAGGTGTCAAAACGCCTTAACCATGGCATACGGTCGTGCTTGACCTAGTGTCGAGAGCTATAGGACATGCAGGAACTGGCTGTGCAGTAGCATAGTCGTGTGTGCAAATATGGCAGTTCTAGAGCTGTTGAGCCATGGTTAAGGGCCATTCGGGTTCTCGGGCGGTAATAAATTATTTTGTGGTGGAGAGGCCAAAGGTGTTAAAACTCCTTAACCATGGTGCATGGGCGTGCTTGACTTGGTGCGAGGAGCCGTAGGACGCATAGGAACCGGCCGTGCGGCAGCAAAGTCGTGTGTGCAAATATGGTAGTTCTGGAGCCGTGGAGCCGAGGTTAAGGGCTGTTCAGCTCCGAGCGATGACAAACGCTATGGTAGAGAGGCCGAGGTGTCAAAATGCCTTAACCATGGCGTACGAGCTTGCTTGACTCAGTGCCGGGAGCCATAGGACGCGTTGGAACCGACCATGCAGCAGCATGGTCATGTGTGCAAATGTGGCAGTTTTACTGCAGTGGAGCCATGGTTAAGGGCCCTTCAGGCTCTCGGGTGATGGAAAACTCTATGGTGGAGAGGTGAGAGGCATCAAAATGGCTTAACCATGGCGTACGGGTGTGCTTGAACCGGTGCCGAGAGCCGTAGGATGCACAGGATCCGGCCGTGCGCCAGCACAGTCGTGTGTGCAATTATGGATGTTCTGGAGTCGTGGAGCTATAGTTAAGGGCCGTTCGGGCTCTCGGGTGATGACAAACATTGTGGTGGTGGGGCCAGAGGTGTCAAAATGCCTTAACCATGGCATACGGTCATGCTTGACCTAGTGTCGAGAGCTGTAGGACACGTAGGAACCGGCTGTGCGGTAGCATAGTTGTGTGTGCAAATATGGCAGTTCTAGAGCGGTGGAGCCATGGTTAAGGGCCATTCGGGTTCTTGGGCTGCAACAAATGCTATGGTCGAGAGGCCAGCGGTGTCAAAACGCCTTAACCATAGTGCATGGGCGTGCTTGACTTGGTGCGAGGAGCCGTAGGATGCGCAGGAACCGGCCGTGCGGCAGAAAAGTCGTGTGTGCAAATATGGCAGTTCTGGAGCCGTGGAGCCGAGGTTAAGTGCCGTTCAGGCTCTCGAGTGACGGCAAACGCTATGGTAGAGAGGCCAGAGGTGTCAAAATGCCTTAACCATGGCGTACAGGCATGCTTGACTCGGAGCCGGGAGCCATAAAATGCGTTGGAACCGACCGTGCGGCAGCATGGTCGAGTGTGCAAATATGGCAGTTTTGGAGCCGTGGAGGCATGGTTAAGGGCCCTTCCGGCTCTCGGGTGATGGAAAACTCTATGGTGGAGAGGTGAGAGGCATCAAAATGGCTTAACCATGGCGTACGGGCGTGCTTGACCCGGTGCCGAGAGCCATAGGATGCACAGGATCCGGCCGTGCGGCAGCACAGTCGTGTGTGCAATTATGGATGTTCTGGAGTCGTGGAGCTGTAGTTAAGGGCCGTTCAGGCTCTCGGGTGATGACAAACATTGTGGTGGTGAGGCCAGAGGCATCAAAATGCCTTAACCATGGCATACGTTCATGCTTGACCTAGTGTCAAGAGCTGTAGGACAAGCACGAACCGGCTGTGCGGTAGCATATTCGTGTGTGCAAATATGGCAGTTCTGGAGCTGTGGAGCCATGGTTAAGGGCCATTCAGGTTCTCAGGCGGCAACAAACACTGTGGTGGAGAGGCTAGAGGTGTCAAAATGCCTTAACCATGGTGTACGGGCATGCTTGACTCAGTGCCAGGAGCCATAGGATGCGTTGGGCGGCCGTGCGGCGGCATGGTCGTGTGTGCAAATATGGCAGTTCTGGAGCCGTGGAGCCAAGGTTAAGGGCTGTTCAGGCTCTCGAGCGATGGCAAACGCTATGGTGGAGAGGCCAGAGGTGTCAAAATGCCTTAACCATGGCGTACGGGCATGCTTGACTCGGTCTTGAGAGCCACGGGATGCGTTGGAACCGGCCGTGCGGCGGCATGGTCGTGTGTGCAAATATTGGGCCCTTCGGGCTCTCGGGTGATGAAAAACTCTATGGTGGAGAGGTGAGAGGCATCAAAATGGCTTAACCATGGCGTACGGGCGTGCTTGACCGGTGCCGAGGCCGTAGGATGCACGGGATTCGGGCGTGCGGCGGCACGGTCGTGTGTGCAATTATGGATGTTCGGGGTCGTGGAGCTATAGTTAAGGGCCGTTCGGGCTCTCGGGTGATGACAAATATTGTGGTGGTGAGGCCGGAGGCGTCAAAATGCCTTAACCATGGCATACGGTCGTGCTTGACCTAGTGTCGAGAGCTATAGGACATGCGAGGCCAGGCGTGCGGTAGCATAGTCGTGTGTGCAAATATGGCGGTTCTAGAGTTTGTGGAGCCATGGTTAAGGGCCATTCGGGTTCTCGAGTGGTAATCAATCTTTGTGGTGGAGAGGCCAAAGGTGTTAAAATTCCTTAACCATGGTGCATGGGCGTGCTTGACTTGGTGCGAGGAGCCGTAGGACGCATAGGAACCGTCCGTGCGGCGGCAAAGTCGTGTGTGCAAATATGGCGGTTCGGAGCCGTGGAGCCGAGGTTAAGGGCCGTTCGGGCTCTCGGCGATGACAAACGCTATGGTAGAGAGGCCGGAGGTGTCAAAATGCCTTAACCATGGCGTACGGGCTTGCTTGACTCGGTGCGGGAGCCATAGGAAGCATTGGAATCGACCATGCGGCGGCATGGTCGTGTGTGCAAATGTGGCGGTTGCGCCGTGGAGCCATGGTTAAGGGCATTTCGGGCTCTCGGGTGATGGAAAACTCTATGGTGGAGAGGTGAGAGGCATCAAAATGGCTTAACCATGGCGTACGGGTGTGCTTGAACCGGTGCCGAGAGCCGTAGGATGCACGGGATCCGGCCGTGCGCCGGCAAGTCGTGTGTGCAATTATGGATGTTACGGAGTCGTGGAGCTATAGTTAAGGGCCGTTCGGGCTCTCGGGTGATGACAAACATTGTGGTGGTGGGGCCGGAGGTGTTAAAACGCCTTAACCATGGCATACGGTCGTGCTTGACCTAGTGTCGAGAGTTTGTAGGACACGTAGGAACCGGGCGTGCGGTAGCATAGTCGTGTGTGCAAATATGGCGGTTCTAGAGTTTGTGGAGCCATGGTTAAGGGCCATTCGGGTTCTCGGGTGGCAACAAACGCTGTGGTGGAGAGGCTAGAGGTGTCAAAATGCCTTAACCATGGCGTACGGGCATGCTTGACTCGGTGCCGGGAGCCATAGGATGCGTTAGGAACCGGCCGTGCGGCGGCATGGTCGTGTGTGCAAATATGGCGGTTACGGAGCCGTGGAGCCAAGGTTAAGGGCCGTTCGGGCTCTCGAGCGATGGCAAACGCTATGGTAGAGAGGCCGGAGGTGTCAAAATGCCTTAACCATGGCGTACGGGCATGCTTGACTCGGTGCGAGAGCCATAGGATGCGTTGGGCGGCCGTGCGGCGGCATGGTCATGTGTGCAAATATGGTAGTTTTGCGGCCATGGAGGCGTGGTTAAGGGCCCTTCGGGCTCTCGGGTGATGAAAAACTCTATGGTGGAGAGGTGAGAGGCATCAAAATGGCTTAACCATGGCGTACGGGCGTGCTTGACCCGGTGCCGAGAGCCGTAGGATGCACAGGATCCGGCTGTGCGGCAGCACAGTCGTGTGTGCAATTATGGATGTTCTGGAGTCGTGGAGCTATAGTTAAGGGTGAAAGCTCCAGTTTGGTTTTGGTAATTAATGACACTCAACGTTGCTAATGCTTTACTCTAAGTGTGGTTAGACACATAGCAACGTGACGATGGATGATGGAGCATGGTGATCACGGTGACGAACATGGTGGACATGTGAAGTGATCAAGCTCCGGTGATGAATGGAAACGCCCGTGGAGATCAAGGCGAAGGTATACTTGATAGGGCTTTTCGGTTTAGTGGTCAAGACACTTAGTGAGTGTGACCACATTTAGGATCGATAACCGACTATCAAGAGGGTTTCCTCGGTTCATTCGCGGTCCTAAGTGCCTCTAGTTGTGACTTTGCATGATGCATGAGAGGCTAACTAGAGAGCTAACACTTGTCGACATGATCTTGAGAAGATACGCTAACTCCGGTGCTTGAGAAGTGACCTACTCGTGGAGTTAGCACCTTGGACAAGTGGTTTGGAGATTGGATCGACGACGGTGCGACATCGAAGATCATACAAGAAGGTGACAAGCCACAGGGCGCCAGACGCGGGCGCCGGACGCATGGCCTGGGGGCCGGACGCGTCCGGCGCATTGTGAAGTCGGTACATGATGGGTGGCCGGGCACAGCGTGCGCCGGACGCGGTGGCGGATGCGTCCGGCGGTGGCCGGACGCGCGCTGGGAACTGCTCACGCTCCCGCATGCTCGCGCGTGGCTCGCCGTCGGACGCACGCCGGACGCTCGCGCGGGACGCCGGTGGATCCGTTCATCGTCCGACGCTTGGTAACGTGGCAACTTTAAATTCCAACGGTCGGGCGCCGTGGCGCGAAGAGCGCCGGACGCGTCCGGCGGGCAGCGCGGACGCGTTCGGCGCGTTACGGGAGTTTCGGCCCGAGGGCAACGGCTCTATTTCGACCTTGGGTCTATAAATAGAGGGTTGGCCGGCTTGAGGAGGCTCTCTTGGCCATTTTCACATACTTGTGCATCCTTTGAGCTAGAGAGACACTCCCCACTCATCTCTTTGATTCCTTTGCTAATCTTGAGAGAGATTTGAGTGAGAACAAGTGATTTGCATTGAGAGTTGCATCTAGAGGCACTTGTTCTTCGAGTGGGCTACGGATTCTTGTTACTCTTCGGTGATTCCCGTCACCGTAGACGGTTTGGAGTAGCGGGTGGTGGTTGAGCTCGACTTGGTGATTGTTCGAGGCCACAACGGGTTCTTGTGAGGGGTTCTTGATCCTTCCCCGTGGGAGTTCGCGAAAGGATACTCTAGTGGATTGCTCGTGGCTTGTGGATCCTTGTCTTGTGTGGAGATTGCGGCTCCCCATTGGGGTCTTTGGCACCGAGCCAATTGAGCGGGCAACTCACCAAGCAAGTGCATCGCCACAACGAGGACTAGCTTGCCGGGAAGCAAGTGAACCTCGGTAAAAATCATTGTGTTGATTGGTGATTGCCGAGGCTTCGACCTCCATTGTGATTGTGCTTGAGCGTCTCTAGGTGATTGGCTATCTTCTACTCTTCGCGGAGGTATAATCTTCCATCCTCTCTTTACTTACCGCTTAGTAGAATTGCTTGTTGTGGTCGGTCGGGAACCACTCTTGTGTAGCTTAAATCCCGTGGGTAGAATTGCTTGGTTGGTTTCGGTGAACCGACATTGTGTAGCTTGATCACCGTTGTTGTGCGTGCAATTAAATTGAGTAGCCTTGCATGGTAGGACGGCTTGCATAGAGTAGTCGAAGCACTTGCTTTGCACATTTGCCGCCTAGCTATCTAATTGGGTTGTCTAGTTTTATTGCTAGAATTTTTATTAGGCTATTCACCCCCTCTAGCCATTGTGACCTTTCACGTGGTATCGGAGCAGGGCACCGTTTGTTTGAGTTGGATTAACATCCTACGGTGAAGCAATGGCATTGGTTATGCATATCAACAACACCAAGAAGGCACCATCATTTCGAGGTGATGACTATGCAAAATGGAAGCTCAAGATGAAGAGTCATCTCAAGTCAATCAACCTTGAGGTGTGGAAAGTGGTGGAAACAAAGTTTGAGCTTGTTGAGGGTGCGGTGCCAACACCGGCCGAAGAGAAGAAGCAACAAGCAAATGGCATTGCCGTGAGTGCTTTCCATGAGGCACTTGATGATAAAGCTTTTGAGCTCATCAAGAACCTTGAGGTGGCTCATGACATTTGGAAGAAGCTAGAAGAAGCTTATGAGGGCACCGAAAGTGTCAAGACCGCAATAGCCTACATGTTGCAAGAGAAGTTTGCAAGCTTCTCAATGAAGGAGGATGAGAGTGTGCCGGAGATGTTCCATAGGCTCCAAGTCATCGTCAATGAGCTCAAGGGACTTGGGGAAGAAATCAAGGACTCTCAATTCTCCACCAAGTTCATGAGATGTCTTCCCAAGAGATTTGACATGTTGAAGACCGTCATGGTGAAGACAACCATGAAGGAGAAGCCAACTCCCAACCAAGTCCTTCAAGAGATTATGGCCGATGATGAGTTTAGAGAAGATCATGAGAAGGAAGAGTTGGTGAAGAAGAAAAAGAAGGAGAATGAGAAGAAGGATGATGATAAGAAGAGTGTGGCATTCAAGGCCACATCATCCAAGAGCAAGGGCAAGAAGAAGAAGGAAGAGTCTTCAAGTGAAGATGAGCCATGCTCTAGCTCAAGTGGGCAAGAAGAAGAAGTAAGTGAACAAATGGCACTCCTTGTGAAGAGAATGGGGAAGCTCATGAAGAAGGGGTACCGGTCCAAGAGCAAGAGAAACTCATCCAAGTCTAGTGATCGTCCCATGAAGTGCTTAGGTGCAATAGCAAGGATCATCTCATTGCCAAGTGCCCATATGCAAGTGATGATGAAGATGCCATGAGAAAGGAGAGGAAGAAGCAAGAGAAGAAGAAGGAGGAGAAAGACTCCTCCCATCACAAGAAAGAAGGGTGAATCTCATGTGGCAACTTGGGAGAGTGATTCATCTTCCTCAAGTGATGATGATGATGATGATTCCAAGAAGAAGAAGAAGAAGGGCACGCAAGCATTGCCATTCAAGAGAAGCTTTCTCTATTTGGTGCTCCATCGTCTTGCTTCATGGCCAAGGCCACTAAGGTAAAACCTTCACCCGATAGTGATGATGAGAGTGATGATGATGATGACACCACAAAAGAAGAACTATGGGTCATGCTTGAGGATTGCAAAGGTGCTTTCAATGACTCTAGGAAAGAATGTAGGGGCATGCGCAAGGATAAACAAAACCTTGAGCAAGAACTTATGGAGTTGAGGGCTTCTTATGAGAGTCTAAAGGTAGACCATAAGAAGCTAGAGATTGCTCACTCTAAGCTTGAAAAAGCTCATTCTTCTCTAGTTGAGAAGCAAGAGAAAGTGCAACCACAAGTGGTGAACATAGAAAAGAAAAATGTGTCCACATCATGTGATTCACTTGATGACTCATTTGTTGTTGCATCACTTGGCCCTTCATGCTCTTATGCCTCTACATCATCTAGTAGTGTTGGTCATGCATGTGATTCTACACTAGTAGTTGAGAATGAGTGTCTTAAGAAGGAAGTCAAGGAGCTCAATCACACCTTGGCTAAGGCTTATGGTGGTGAGGACCGCTTGCTTATGTGCTTGGGTAGCCAAAGAGCTTCTCTCTACAAAGAGGGATTGGGCTATACCCCCAAGAAGGGCAAGGCCGCTTTTGCTCCTCATAAGACTAGTTTTGTGAAGAACAATGGTAGCTATTGCAAGAGTTGCAAGCAAGTTGGTCATCTAGAGCATGCATGCAAGAACAAGAACACTAGTGCCTCCTCTTACAAGTTGAGTGCTTCTTACATGCTTGTTAAGAGTGAGAGTGGTGTGAGTGCTAGATTCATTGGTACACCATGGATGAGCTCAAAGAAGAAAGCTATTTGGGTGCCAAAGACTCTAGTGACTAACCTTCAAGGACCCAAGCAAAAATGGGTACCTAAAGCTTGATGTCTTCTTGTAGGTCAATTACAAAGCCGGAGGGAGGCATTGGGTGCTTGATAGTGGTGCATCAAATCATATGACCGGTGAAGATAGTATGTTCAAGTCACTTGACAAGAATGACAATGGTGGATTCAACTCCATCACATTTGGTGACAATAGCAAGGGTGATGTCATGGGGCTTGGAAAGGTTGCAATTTCCAATGACAAGGATCTCTCCAATGTGTTGCTAGTTGATACTTTGAACTTCAATCTTTTGTCGGTGGCACAATTATGTGATCTTGGCTACAAGTGCATATTTGATGACAAGCATGTTGAGGTAGTGAGCAAGGATCAAGCAAATATCATCTTCAAAGGATTTAGGCATGGAAGCTTGTACTTGGTTGATTTCAATGCTAGTGAAACTCAACTTTCATCATGTTTGATTGGCAAGTCAAGCAAGGGATGGCTATGGCATAGGCGCCTTGGACATGTTGGCATGAAGCAATTGAACAAGTTAGTGAAGCATGATCTAGTGAGAGGCTTGAATGATGTCACATTTGAGAAGGATAGACCTTGTAGTGCATGTCAAGCCGGGAAGCAACATGGGAACTCACATCCCAAGAAGAATGAGATGTCAACTTCAAGAGCATTTGAGTTTTTGCATATGGATTTGTTTGGCCCAACTCACTACACATCAATTGGGGGCAACAAGTATAGATTTGTGATTGTGGATGACTACTCTAGATACACTTGGGTGTTCTTTCTCTATGACAAGAGTGAAGTCTATGATCTATTCAAATCTTTTGTCAAGAGGGTGCAAAATGAGTTTGACACTACCATCAAGAAGATAAGAAGTGACAATGGGAGTGAATTCAAGAACACAAGAGTTGAAGAGTTGTGTGATGAGCTTGGAATTGTGCATCAATTCTCACCAACCTACACTCCCCAATCCAATGGTGTAGTTGAGAGGAAGAATAGAACCTTGATTGAGATGGCAAGAACTATGCTACTTGAGTACAATGTGAGTGAGAAGTTTTGGAGTGATGCTATCAACATGGCTTGCTATTATAGCAACCGCCTCTATTGCCATGGGAAGTTAGAAAAGACTCCATATGAAATCTTGAATGGAAGAAAGCCCAATATTGCTTACTTAGGGTCTTTGGTTGCAAGTGCTACATACTCAAGAAGGGGCAAAGACTTGGCAAGTTTGACAAGAGATGTGATGAGGGATTTCTACTTGGCTACTCTACTTCTAGCAAGGCCTATAGAGTATGGAATTTGGCTAGTGGTCTAGTTGAAGAGGTTCATGATGTTGAATTTGATGAAACCCAAGGCTCTCAAGTTGGAGATCAAAATCAAGAAGATGTGGGTGGAGATCAATTGAACAATGCAATGAGACACATGGACATTGGTGACGTTAGACCGAGGCAAGTGGATGATGGTGATGAAGTACAAGTGCCAACTCAAGTAGTGATTGATGATCCCAATGAGGCAAGCACAAGTGG
The DNA here is from genome assembly GCA_018135685.1 of Themeda triandra. Taxonomy (NCBI): domain Eukaryota; kingdom Viridiplantae; phylum Streptophyta; class Magnoliopsida; order Poales; family Poaceae; genus Themeda; species Themeda triandra. Next base: position 14,110 of record JAENPR010002033.1, read on the forward strand.
TACTCAACATGAAGATCAAGATCAAGGTCAAGCAAGCAATGCAAATGAGCTAGTTCTTCAACCTTCCAACATTGCAAGAGATCATCCTCTAGATCATATCATTGGTGACATTCAAAGAGGTGTGCAAACAAGATCAAGATTGGCTAGCATATGTGAGCATTACTCCTTTGTGTCATTCATTGAGCCAACTAAGATTGATGAGGCATTGAAGGATCGGATTGGATAAACGCCATGCATGAGGAATTGAACAACTTCACTAGGAATGAAGTTTGGGAGCTTGTTGAGAGGCCAAAGAAACACAATGTGATTGGAACTAAGTGGGTCTTCAAGAACAAGCAAGATCAAGATGGATTGGTTGTGAGGAACAAAGCAAGACTAGTGGCTCAAGGTTACACACAAGTTGAGGGTCTTGACTTTGGAGAAACATATGCACCGGTGGCAAGATTGGAGGCAATTAGAATCTTATTAGCCTATGCTTGTGCTCACAACATCAAGCTCTATCAAATGGATGTGAAGAGTGCATTTCTCAATGGCTTTATCAATGAGGAAGTGTATGTTGCACAACCTCCGGTTTTGAGGATGACAAGAAGCCCAACCATGTCTACAAGCTCAAGAAGGCTTTGTATGGCTTGAAGCAAGCTCCAAGGGCATGGTATGAAAGATTGAGGGACTTTCTTATATCCAAAGGCTTCAAGATGGGAAAAGTTGACACCACTCTCTTCACCAAGAAGATAGAAGATGACTTGTTTGTGTTGCAAATCTATGTGGATGATATCATTTTTGGATCAACAAATCAATTCTTTTGCGAAGAGTTTGCTAAGATGATGGCTAGTGAGTTTGAGATGTCAATGCTTGGAGAGTTGAGCTACTTCCTTGGTCTTCAAATCAAGCAAATGAAGAATGGCACCTTTGTGAGTCAAGGCAAGTACATCAAGGACATGATCAAGAAGTTTGGGTTGCAAGATGCTAAGGCCATTAGTACACCTATGGGAACCAATGGTGGCTTGGACATTGATGATAGTGGCAAGATGATTGAGCAAAAGCTATATAGATCAATGATTGGAAGCTTGTTATATGTGACCGCCTCAAGGCCGGATGTCATGTTTAGTGTATGCATGTGTGCAAGATTCCAAGCTTCTCCAAGAGAGAGTCACTTGACGGCAACCAAGAGGATATTGAGATACTTGAAGGGTACTCAAGATATTGGTCTATGGTATCCCAAGGGTCAAGCTTTGAGTTGATTGGATACTCCGACTCCGACTATGCCGGTTGCAAGATTGATAGGAAGAGCACAAGTGGAACATGCCAAGTGCTAGGAAGATCTCTTGTGTCATGGTCTTCAAAGAAGCAAAATAGTGTGGCACTTTCCACCGCCGAAGCCGAATATATTAGTGCGGGGAATTGTTGTGCACAATTGCTATGGATGAAAGCCACCTTGAAGGACTATGGGATCAAGTTCAAGCATGTGCCTTTGTTTTGTGACAATGAAAGTGCAATCAAGATGACAAACAATCCGGTTCAACACTCAAGAACCAAGCACATTGATGTGAGGCACCACTTCATTAGAGATCATCAACAAAAGGGTGATATTAGCATTGAAAGCATTGGCACCGAAGATCAACTAGCCGACATATTCACCAAGCCTCTTGATGAGAAAAGATATTGCAAGTTGAGGAATGAGTTGAACATACTTAGCTTCTCCAACATGGATTGATGCACCCCATATATGACATGCCTCTCCTCCAACATAGCAAGGTAACGATGGTTGTTGCATTTCATGCATCCTTTGCTAATTGTGTAGACATGTATACATGTGCATCTTGCTAGGATCATTCATTGCAAATCAAATGAATTTGAAGGATATATGGCACCACTATTGTTTCTATGCTTGATTTGATCTAGTGGTGGCATATGACTTGTTTGTGAGCCTGTGTACCTAGTGTTGAATCTTTAGCACTTGCTCATGATATGTATCTCAACATGGTCAAGATAACCCTTATTCGTATAAGGTGTGAAGAAGCTTGCCCTTGGTTCAAAACCGAGATACATTTTCTAGGCATGTGGTTTAGATTTGGCCATAGTTGATTGACTTGTTTCTCTCATCTTATATACCCTTCTTGGTCATTGATGACAAAGGGGGAGAAGTAAGTATAGGGGAGAAGTTTACTCCTAGGGGAGAAGTTTACTCCTAGAGGGGAGAAATAAGTCACAAAGAGCAATGGAAGGGGATCAATTTTTATGATATGACCCAACCATGAGCACACAAATAAGGGAGCAAGCTCATAGACTATTTGTTGCATATTGTGTGTGCATACATGATGATATGGAGCATTGCAAGCTAAATTCAATATTCATGCTTGTTTGGTGTATTGCTAGTATAAGACTTGATTGATGAAATGAAGTACTAGCATGCATAATTGGTTTCTAGACATAGAGTTTCTCTTGTTCAAGTACCTTGCTTTTAATGTGATCTCATGAGGTATCTTGAGTTTTGATGATGTCTAGATTCCCATGGTGCTAAGGAAGGTTTATTATCGCACTCCGATTGGTATCACGCTTCAAAGGTCAAGTCTATAAACCTTAGTACCATTTTGGTTGTGGTAACTCTCACAAAAGTTTCATCTATGCATGTGTGCTTGAAAATCGACCAAACATTTTGATGCACACATGTAGGGGGAGCTACCACTACCAAAATCGGAATTGAAATGCTTGTCCAATCCAAGATTCATGATCGAAATGTCTTGGGCAAGCAATTCAATTTCACATTGAATTCAATTTCCATATCTTTGTGAGTTTGTGAAGGGGTTGTCATCAATTACCAAAAAGGGGGAGATTGAAAGCTCTGGTTTGGTTTTGGTAATTAATGACACTCAACGTTGCTAATGCTTTGCTCTAAGTGTGGTTAGACACATAGCAATGTGACGATGGATGATGGAGCATGGTGATCACGGTGACGAACATGGTGGACATGTGAAGTGATCAAGCTCCGGTGATGAATGGAAACGCCCGTGGAGATCAAGGCGAAGGTATACTTGATAGGGCTTTCCGGTTTAGTGGTCAAGACACTTAGTGAGTGTGACCATATTTAGGATCGATAACCGACTATCAAGAGGGGTTTCCTCGGTTCATTCGCGGTCCTAAGTGCCTCTAGTTGTGACTTTGCATGATGCATGAGAGGCTAACTAGAGAGCTAACACTTGTCGACGTGATCTTGAGAAGATACGCTAACTCCGGTGCTTGAGAAGTGACCTACTCTGTGGAGTTAGCACCTTGGACAAGTGGTTTGGAGATTGGATCGACGACGGTGCGATATCGAAGATCATACAAGAAGGTGACAAGCCACAGGGCGCCAGACGCGGGCGCCGGACGCATGGCCTGGGGGCCGGACGCGTCCGGCGCATTGTGAAGTCGGTACACGATGGGTGGCCGGGCACGGCGTGCGCCGGGGCCTTGATGCGGGCAGCGTCCGGCGGTGACGCGCACGAAACTTTACGGCTCCGCATGCTCGCGCGTGGCTCGCCGTCGGACGCACGCCGGACGCTCGCGCCGGACGCCGGTGGATCACTTGTTCATCGTCCGACGCTTGGTGACGTGGCAACTTTAAATTCCAACGGTCGGGCGCCGCGGCGCCCGAAGAGTGCCGGACGCGTCCGCGGGCAGCGGCGGACGCGTCCGGCGCGTTCGGGTTTCGGCCCGAGGGCAACGGCTCTATTTCGACCTTGGGTCTATAAATAGAGGGTTGGCCGGCTTGAGGAGGCTCTCTTGGCCATTTTCACATACTTGTGCATCCTTTGAGCTAGAGACACTCCCCAATCATCTCTTTGATTCCTTTGCTAATCTTGAGAGAGATTTGAGTGAGAACAAGTGATTTGCATTGAGAGTTGCATCTAGAGGCACTTGTTCTTCGAGTGGGCTGCGGATTCTTGTTACTCTTCGGTGATTCCCGTCACCGTAGACGGTTTGGAGCGGCGGGTGGTGGTTGAGCTCGACTTGGTGATTGTTCGAGGCCACACCGGGTTCTTGTGAGGGTTCTTGATCCTTCCCACGGGAGTTCGCGAAAGGATACTCTAGTGGATTGCTCGTGGCTTGTGGATCCTTGTCTTGTGTGGAGATTGCGGCTCTCCATTGGGGTCTTTGGCACCGAGCCAATTGAGCGGGCAACTCACCAAGCAAGTGCATCGCCACAACGAGGACTAGCTTGCCGGGAAGCAAGTGAACCTCGGTAAAAATCATTGTGTTGATTGGTGATTGCCGAGGCTTCAACCTCCATTGTGATTGTGCTTGAGTGTCTCTAGGTGATTGGCTATCTTCTACTCTTCACGGAGGTATAATCTTCCATCCTCTCTTTACTTACCGCTTAGTAGAATTGCTTGTTGTGGTCGGTCGGGAACCACTCTTGTGTAGCTTAAATCCCGTGGGTAGAATTGCTTGGTTGGTTTCGGTGAACCGACATTGTGTAGCTTGATCACCGTTGTTGTGCGTGCAATTAAATTGAGTAGCCTTGCATGGTAGGACGGCTTGCATAGAGTAGTCGAAGCACTTGCTTTGCACATTTGCCGCCTAGCTATCTAATTGGGTTGTCTAGTTTTATTGCTAGAATTTTTATTAGGCTATTCACCCCCCTTAGCCATTGTGACCTTTCAAAGGGCCGTTCGGGCTCTCGGGTGATGACAAATATTGTGGTGGTGAGGCCGAGGCGTCAAAACGCCTTAACCATGGCATACGGTCGTGCTTGACCTAGTGTCGAGAGCTATAGGACATGCGGGAGCGGCCTGTGCGGTAGCATAGTCGTGTGTGCAAATATGGCAGTTCTAGAGTTGTGGAGCCATGGTTAAGGGCCATTCGGGTTCTCGGGCGGTAATAAACGCTGTGGTGGAGAGGCCAAAGGTGTTAAAACGCATTAACCATGGTGCATGGGCGTGCTTGACTTGGTGCGGAGCCGTAGGACGCATAGGAACCGGCCGTGCGGCGGCAAGTCGTGTGTGCAAATATGGCGGTTCGGAGCCGTGGAGCCGAGGTTAAGGGCCGTTCGGGCTCTCAAGTGATGACAAACGCTATGGTAGAGAGGCCGGAGGTGTCAAAATGCCTTAACCATGGCGTACGGGCTTGCTTGACTCGGTCGGGAGCCATAGGACGCGTTGGAACCGACCATGCGGCGGCATGGTCGTGTGTGCAAATGTTACGGTTTACTGCCGTGGAGCCATGGTTAAGGGCCCTTCGGGCTCTCGGGTGATGGAAAACTCTATGGTGGAGAGGTGAGAGGCATCAAAATGGCTTAACCATGGCGTACGGGTGTGCTTGACCGGTCGAGAGCCGTTGGATGCACGGGATCCGGCCGTGCGCCGGCACGTCGTGTGTGCAATTATGAATGTTCTAGAGTCGTGGAGCTATAGTTAAGGGCCGTTCGGGCTCTCGGGTGATGACAAACATTGTGGTGGTGGGGCCGAGGTGTCAAAATGCCTTAACCATGGCATACGGTCGTGCTTGACCTAGTGTCGAGAGCGTAGGACATGTAGGAACCATTTTGTGCGGTAGCATAGTCGTGTGTGCAAATATGGCAGTTCTAGAGCGGTGGAGCCATGGTTAAGGGCCATTCGGGTTCTTGGGTGGCAACAAATGCTGTGGTCGAGAGGCCAGTGGTGTCAAAACGCCTTAACCATAGTGCATGGGCGTGCTTGACTTGGTGCGAGGAGCCGTAGGATGCGCAGGAACCGGCCGTGCGGCAGCAAAGTCGTGTGTGCAAATATGGCAGTTATGAAGCCGTGGAGCCGAGGTTAAGTGCCGTTCAGGCTCTCGAGTGATGGCAAACGCTATGGTAGAGAGGCCAGAGGTGTCAAAATGCCTTAACCATGGCGTACGGGCTTGCTTGACTCGGAGCGGGAGCCATAAAATGCGTTGGAACCGATCGTGCGGCAGCATGGTTGAGTGTGCAAATATGGCAGTTTTGGAGCCATGGAGGCATGGTTAAGGGCCCTTCAGGCTCTCGGGTGATGGAAAACTCTATGGTGGAGAGGTGAGAGGCATCAAAATGGCTTAACCATGGCGTACAGGCGTGCTTGACCCGGTGCCGAGAGCCATAGGATGCACAGGATCCGACCGTGTGGCAGCACAATCGTGTGTGCAATTATGGATGTTCTGGAGTCGTGGAGCTGTAGTTAAGGGCCGTTCAGGCTCTCGGGAGATGACAAACATTGTGGTGGTGAGGCCAGAGGCATCAAAACGCCTTAACCATGTCATACGGTCATGCTTGACCTAGTGTCGAGAGCTGTAGGACATGCACGAACCGGCTGTGCGGTAGCATATTCGTGTGTGCAAATATGGCAATTCTAGAGCTGTGGAGCCATGGTTAAGGGCCATTCAGGTTCTCAGGCGGCAACAAACGCTGTGTTGGAGAGGCTAGAGGTGTCAAAATGCCTTAACCATGGCGTACGGGCATGCTTGACTCGGTGCGGGAGCCATAGGATGCGTTGGAACCGACCGTGTGGCGGCATGGTCGTGTGTGCAAATATGGTAGTTCGGAGCCGTGGAGCCAAGGTTAAGGGCTGTTCGGGCTCTCGAGCGATGGAAAACGCTATGGTAGAGAGGCCGAGGTGTCAAAATGCCTTAACCATGGCGTACGGGCATGCTTGACTCGGTGTCAAGAGCCATAGGATGCGTTGGAACCGGCCGTGCGGCGGCATGGTCGTGTGTGCAAATATGGCGGTTTTGCGGCCGTGGAGGCGTGGTTAAGGGCCCTTCGGGCTCTTGGGTGATGAAAAACTCTATGGTGGAGAGGTGAGAGGCATCAAAATGGCTTAACCATGGCGTACGGGCGTGCTTGACCCGGTGCCGAGAGCCGTAGGATGCACGGGATCCGGGCGTGCGGCGGCACGGTCGTGTGTGCAATTATGGATGTTCGGAGTCGTGGAGCTATAGTTAAGGGCCGTTCGGGCTCTTGGGTGATGACAAATATTGTGGTGGTGAGGCCGGAGGCATCAAAATGCCTTAACCATGGCATACGGTTGTGCTTGACCTAGTGTCGAGAGCTATAGGACATGCGGGGAACCGCTTTGTTTGTGCGGTAGCATAGTCGTGTGTGCAAATATGGCGGTTCTAGAGTTTGTGGAGCCATGGTTAAGGGCCATTCGGGTTCTCGGGCGGTAATAAACACTGTGGTGGAGAGGCCAAAGGTGTTAAAACGCCTTAACCATGGTGCATGGGCGTGCTTGACTTGGTGCGAGGAGCCGTAGGACGCATAGGAACCGGCCGTGCGGCAGCAAAGTCATGTGTGCAAATATGGCGGTCTGGAGCCGTGGAGCCGAGGTTAGGGCCGTTCGGGCTCTCAAGCGATGACAAACGCTATGGTAGAGAGGCCGGAGGTGTCAAAATGCCTTAACCATGGCGTACGGGCTTGCTTGACTCGGTCGGGAGCCATAGGACGCGTTGGAACCGACCATGCGGCAGCATGGTTGTGTGTGCAAATGTTACGGTTTTCTTGCCGTGGAGCCATGGTTAAGGGCCCTTCGGGCTCTCGGGTGATGGAAAACTCTATGGTGGAGAGGTGAGAGGCATCAAAATGGCTTAACCATGGCGTACGGGTGTGCTTGAACCGGTGCCGAGAGCCGTAGGATGCACGGGATCCGGCCGTGCGCCGGCACGCAGTCGTGTGTGCAATTATGAATGTTCTAGAGTCATGGAGCTATAGTTAAGGGCCGTTCGGGCTCTCGGGTGATGACAAACATTGTGGTGGTGGGGCCAGAGGTGTCAAAATGCCTTAACCATGGCATACGGTCGTGCTTGACCTAGTGTCGAGAGCTGTAGGACACGTAGGAACCGGCTGTGCGGTAGCATAGTCGTGTGTGCAAATATGGCAGTTCTAGAGCGGTGGAGCCATGGTTAAGGGCCATTCGGGTTCTTGGGTGGCAACAAATGCTGTGGTCGAGAGGCCAGCGGTGTCAAAACGCCTTAACCATAGTGCATGGGCGTGCTTGACTTGGTGCGAGGAGCCGTAGGATGCGCAGGAACCGGCCGTGCGGCAGCAAAGTCGTGTGTGCAAATATGGCGGTTACGGAGCCGTGGAGCCGAGGTTAAGTGCCGTTCGGCTCTCGAGTGATGGCAAACGCTATGGTAGAGAGGCCAGAGGTGTCAAAATGCCTTAACCATGGCGTACGGGCATGCTTGACTCGAGCCGGGAGCCATAAAATGTGTTGGAACCGATCGTGCGGCGGCATGGTCGAGTGTGCAAATATGGCAGTTTTGGAGCCGTGGAGGCATGGTTAAGGGCCCTTCGGGCTCTCGGGTGATGGAAAACTCTATGGTGGAGAGGTGAGAGGCATCAAAATGGCTTAACCATGGCGTACGGGCGTGCTTGACCCGGTGCCGAGAGCCATAGGATGCACGGGATCCGACCGTGTGGCAGCACGGTCGTGTGTGCAATTATGGATGCTGGAGTCGTGGAGCTGTAGTTAAGGGCTGTTCAGGCTCTCGGGAGATGACAAACATTGTGGTGGTGAGGCCAGACTCATCAAAACGCCTTAACCAGGTCATACGATCATGCTTGACCTAGTGTCAAGAGCTGTAGGACATGCACGAACCGGCTGTGCGGTAGCATATTCGTGTGTGCAAATATGGCAATTCTAGAGTTGTGGAGCCATGGTTAAGGGCCATTCAGGTTCTCAGGCGGCAACAAACGCTGTGTTGGAGAGGCTAGAGGTGTCAAAATGCCTTAACCATGGCGTACGGGCATGCTTGACTCAGTGCCAGGAGCCATAGGATGCGTTGGAACTGACCGTGTGGCAGCATGGTCGTGTGTGCAAATATGGTAGTTCTGGAGCCGTGGAGCCAAGGTTAAGGGCTGTTCAGGCTCTCGAGTGATGGAAAACGCTATGGTAGAGAGGCCAGAGGTGTCAAAATGCCTTAACCATGGCGTACGGGCATGCTTGACTCAGTGTCAAGAGCCATAGGATGCGTTGGAACCGACCATGCGGCAGCATGGTCGTGTGTGCAAATATGGCAGTTTTGCGGCCGTGGGGGTGGTTAAGGGCCCTTCGGGCTCTTGGGTGATGAAAAACTCTATGGTGGAGAGGTGAGAGGCATCAAAATGGCTTAACCATGGCGTACGGGCGTGCTTGACCCGGTGCCGAGAGCCGTAGGATGCACGGGATCCGGGCTGTGCGGCGGCACGGTCGTGTGTGCAATTATGGATGCGGAGTCGTGGAGCTATAGTTAAGGGCCGTTCGGGCTCTTGGGTGATGACAAATATTGTGGTGGTGAGGCCGGAGGCATCAAAATGCCTTAACCATGGCATACGGTTGTGCTTGACCTAGTGTCGAGAGCTATAGGACATGCAGGAGGCGGGTGCGGTAGCATAGTCGTGTGTGCAAATATGGCGGTTCTAGAGCCGTGGAGCCATGGTTAAGGGCCATTCGGGTTCTCGGGCGGTAATAAACGCTGTGGTGGAGAGGCCAAAGGTGTTAAAACGCCTTAACCATGGTGCATGGGCGTGCTTGACTTGGTGCGAGGAGCCGTAGGACGCATAGGAACCGGCCGTGCGGCGGCAAAGTCATGTGTGCAAATATGGCGGTTCGGAGCCGTGGAGCCGAGGTTAAGGGCCGTTCGGGCTCTCAAGCGATGACAAACGCTATGGTAGAGAGGCCGAGAGGTGTCAAAATGCCTTAACCATGGCGTACGGGCTTGCTTGACTCGGTCGGGAGCCATAGGATGCGTTGGAACCGACCATGCGGCGGCATGGTCGTGTGTGCAAATGTGGCGGTTTTTTGCCGTGGAGCCATGGTTAAGGGCCCTTCGGGCTCTCGAGTGATGGAAAACTCTATGGTGGAGAGGTGAGAGGCATCAAAATGGCTTAACCATGCCGTACGGGTGTGCTTGAACCGGTGCCGAGAGCCGTAGGATGCACGGGATCCGGCCGTGCGCCGGCACGCAGTCGTGTGTGCAATTATGGATGTTCTAGAGTCATGGAACTATAGTTAAGGGCCGTTCGGGCTCTCGGGTGATGACAAACATTGTGGTGGTGGGGCCGAGTTGTCAAAATGCCTTAACCATGGCATACGGTCATGCTTGACCTAGTGTCGAGAGGCTGTAGGACACGTAGGAACATTTGTGCGGTAGCATAGTCGTGTGTGCAAATATGGCAGTTCTAGAGCGGTGGAGCCATGGTTAAGGGCCATTCAGGTTCTTGGGTGGCAACAAATGCTGTGGTCGAGAGGCCAGCGGTTTCAAAACACCTTAACCATAGTGCATGGGCGTGCTTGACTTGGTGCGAGGAGCCGTAGGATGCGCAGGAAGCGGCCGTGCGGCAGCAAAGTCGTGTGTGCAAATATGGCAGTTCTGGAGCCGTGGAGCCGAGGTTAAGTGCCGTTCACGCTCTCGAGTGACGGCAAACGCTATGGTAGAGAGGCGGAGGTGTCAAAATGCCTTAACCATGGCGTACGGGCATGCTTGACTCAGGCCGGGAGCCATAAAATGCGTTGGAACCGGCCGTGCGGCGGCATGGTCGAGTGTGCAAATATGGCGGTTTTGGAGCCGTGGAGGCATGGTTAAGGGCCCTTCGGGCTCTCGGGTGATGGAAAACTCTATGGTGGAGAGGTGAGAGGCATCAAAATGGCTTAACCATGGCGTACGGGCGTGCTTGACCGGTGCCGAGAGCCATAGGATGCACGGGATCCGGCCGTGCGGCAGCACGGTCGTGTGTGCAATTATGGATGCAGAGTCGTGGAGCTGTAGTTAAGGGCCGTTCGGGCTCTCGGGTGATGACAAACATTGTGGTGGTGAGGCCGGAGGCATCAAAACGCCTTAACCATGGCATACGGTCATGCTTGACCTAGTGTCAAGAGCGTGGGACACGCACGAACCGGCTATGTGGTAGCATATTCGTGTGTGCAAATATGGCGGTTCTAGAGTTTGTGGAGCCATGGTTAAGGGCCATTTAGGTTCTTAGGCGGTGTTAACACCGAGAATTTGGTCGGGAAAATGAGGTGGGCCCGCAAGGAGCGGAGAGAGCAATTCGGCAAGTGTGTATGCGGTCGGCTAATTTCCATGTGTTCGGCAAATGATCAAGCGGTCGGTAACGGCTTTATTTGAAGGCGAAAGAAGGAAAGATAAAGGCGCGAGAAAGGGAAGGAGTCGTGATAATCAAGGACTCGATTATGGATAGAGTTAGCGTGTCTGGTTTTTCCAATTTTGTTTGAATAGTTCGTAAGTGCTTAGGACTCATGTTTTGTCCGGGGTATAAATATAAACCCTCGACCATTGTAATAAGGGTTCACAACCAAATCAATACAACCGGCTACGTGCCACCCTTCGAGTCCTTTTAGTCGTTCGTCGAGTTCTTCAAGAGGGCCAATCGATCCGTCGACCTCCGTAAGTCCGGCAACCTTGTTATCATGTCTAGTATCGTGCGGCGGATTTAGATGTGATGCAAGTAGTCTCATCCGTTTTGCTTAGTATCGTGCGGCGAGATTTAAGCTTAATGATGGGAAGTTTTTGCTTGTGCCTTGTATCGTGCGGCGGATTAAGACATGAGTAAAGATAGTTATCGGCTCTTTTAGATTTGGCATGATCTAATAGATTCATTAAGTTATCACGTGTTGCTTGCTGTATTTAATATTTAATTATTTGCAACACTCTTTTGCCCAATCTAGATTGATACTCTTTCGGCTTGTTGATCGTTTATCTCATGCTTATTCAATATCGGGTTGATCAAGCTTATATAGCCGAATTAGATTGATCTAGATTGTTACATGTTGTGGGTTCATTCACGTTAGATGTAGATAAGCCTTGACGGGGACCGGTGCCGTGCGGCGAGATCGAGTCTTTGGGTTACTCTAGAACTAGTCATCCGGTGGACTAGAGATCGGTTTAATCGATAGGCTCCTTTTACATGTTGCTTGTTTGTTCCTTCTTCATGGACCCGATTCGGCAATCTTGCCGATACGGTTACGCTTATGCATGTAGCGAGTATCTATAGATCTATTAGATAATTATGTGCTTTTAGCTCTTTATTGCTAGATTGTATCATGCGGTGGATTGATCTAGTAGTAAGGAGTGGTGTAAATTCATAGCGAGTGGTATCATGCGGTGGATTAGCTTGCTTGGGTTTATGCTCGACGGGTTTATAAAGGCTAGACGTGCGGCAGACTAGTTGGAGTGGCCTATGCATGTGTTGTTTAGTAGATTCATATTTATAAGTTACTTATCCTTAATTATTAGTGCTTGATGATGCTTTAAACCTGAGATATAGTTTGATATGCTTTAGTAGTTTAATCTTGTTCAAACATGTCTTCATTTACTGTATTCGGCAAATTCGTTCTGTTTACATCAGTTATGTTACTTTAGCCGAATGAACTGCAATCTGTTGGCAGATAGCTTCTATAGCTATGTGTCGTCGTAAGTGGCTTCAGGGCCGTAAAGATGGAACTGTCTGGTCTCACCCAGCACGTTCCAGTTATGATCTTACCGTTTTATCCCTTGTCGATTTTCAGGTCAAATCGACTGGCACGCCACCGGATTCAGACGCCCGGGCACCCGATTGAAGCTAGGCTTTCCGGCTTGCTGTGTGTGAGACGCAGGGTGGTCACATTTTGCGTCAACACACTTTTTGGCACGCCCGGTGGGACTACTTCTTAATCTAGGATGGGATCGGAAATTGACAACGATCACGTTACGAACGTGACCTTGGGACAGCTGCGACGGATCAACGCCGGATGGTGGAGCAAGCAATGGAGCGGTTTCGGCGAAATGTCGATGTCTTTTTCCAAGAACAAGAGTGGTAGAGTGATGATCAAGCAATCAACGCCATGAGTTCTTCTTGCTGGTCGATCGATGTTGCGACGAGGAGGAGATGCGAGAGGGTAGTTGGAGCCATCTACAAAGCTGTAGGAGACACTATGTTGAATCACAACACGGCTTTTACGGGCACCTTCCGCAAGATCATGGCTGAAACTTTTGGTCCAGCGGTTGACAAACGATTTGAAGCAAGATTTGGAGAGCTTCTTGGGCCTAGTGTACTTCAACACTCGGCAATCTTCGGGGAAGTATTTGGAGGAGAAGAGATAATCGGTACAAGCAAGGATGGAGCTGTTTGTAATGAAAAAGAGAAGCCTCTTGTGACCGAGCGGCAAACTCATGGTCGGGTAGCTTTTGGTGCAACAACGGATGTACTGCATCGCTTACAAGATCTCCCCGGTGGTAAATAGATTGCGAGAAGAGTGTCTATGGAGATGGGTACACTGAATTCACGATTACGGTGCTCTAGATGCTTTGCCGAATCCGGGATACGGGAGTGCATCGGGAGTACCTTCTAGAAGACGGGAGCAAAAGATGCAAATGATGAGCTCCTAAGCGAGAATGGGCGACATGATGCGAATCAATTCGGCCTAAAACCAAAGCATCGAGACATATTCATACAAATCTCCTTTCCCAGTGGTACAATAGGGTAGCTCTTCCACCAAGAGTTAAGCCACCAACGGATCGACCAAATTCTGCGGTCGGGATGACACCGATACCATTGAGCATGTCGGCGAGATATCGATGCAACTTGGAGAAAGCTAGCTGCTTTGTGATGAAGCTTGGAGAATCGAGATATTTTCCTATGTCTCGACGGGCCGGCTTTCACATGGTTTGCATCGCGGCCGGCTAATTCCATTGGTACTTGGGCAGAATTGGAGCAAAAGTTCCATTCATACTTTTATACGGGAACCAATGAGAAAAAGATGGTTGATCTTTGGGCTATGAGGATGAAGACTGCGAAACACCAATGGAGTATCTTCGCAGATTCGGAGAGGCAAAGAACATGTGCTATTCTCGACTATTCGATGATCAACTGGCACAATTGGTCATTGCATGCATGCTTCCACATATCAGAGACAAGCTATTCGGTATGGAGTTTGAAGACCTTGGACAGCTTGCACAAAAATTGACAGCGATGAGCAATCAAGCCCAAGGGTTCAGGAGAGATGCTCGTTTTAGAAGAACAGTGCAAGCTGTTGACATGTATCGAGGGATTTCTAGAAGAAGCATCGAATATGAAGATGAAGATGAAGTAGGCTGCTGCGAGAATTGAATTGGACAAAAGAGCCTACTTTGGTCGGTCATCGATGGGTGAAGCAACGAAGGGATCTTATGATTTTGATGTCGATAAAGCGAGATAAGCTCTTTACGTATCGGTCCAAGAGGGATGCATTAAGCTGCGAAGGACATCCTATGTTGCGCCCTGAAGGGGTAAAAGATAAGAATCTTTGCGGGTTCCATGATACGAGTTCTCATCATATCAATGATTGCCGAGTGTTGAGTAAAGATTCGAGAAGGCTATTCAAGATGGACACTTGAGATTTGATGGCAAGATGAAAGTAGACAAAAACCCATTCCCTCGAACATGGTCTCTTTCTCCATAGGCATGGTTGATGCCAATGAGTCCAAGGAAAAGGGAAAGATGAAGGTTCGACATCGAAAGAGCCAAGGAGAGTGGTTCTATTGACCCTAATCGGCAAGTTACCAAAGAGGAAGTGCAACAAGTACGGTTCAAAAATAGCCGAACGAGAGAAGGGTCGGACTTCGGATGCGGCTAAGGAAATTGCCGAATACACGGTTTGGGCCAAAGCGCGAGTTACGGCCACGACACTTGTTGAACAAATGGCAGTGGGAAAAGAAGATGGAGTATGATGAGGAATAGCAGTACATTGAAGAGGAACGCAGGTTCATGGCAGAACGTCGGAGATATGAAGCAGAGGTGCGCCAAAGAGAACAAGAAGAGTACGGGAGAGAGCAAGAGCAATCTCATTGGAATTGTTCCTTCTTCGGACTTGTTGGAATGAAGGCTTGAAGTTGCTGCCGGGAACAAGCGCACGAATGCGGTGATCAATATTCGGAGTACGAGGCAATCTCGAGTCAACGCCGTCCCGTTCATGATAGACTTGGGATGAAAGTTCCGGAGAACGATCGGCGCCTAAAAATAAACGGTTTTGATGGATATCGGAGAAAAGATTTGCGAGACCAAGCTTGGGCTCACGGCGGTGTTCATAATACGGAAAAGAGCTCCTATAGGTGGCAAAAAGGTCAATGGTGCCCTCTGGTCTGCGGAAAAGCGAGAAGAGAAGAGTTCGGCGGTTGAGGAATCAAGAGGCTGAAGCAAGAATTAGCCGAAAAGAAACCGGTGTGGCGTCCTAAGAAAAAGATGATGGACAAGGTCCTTGGTGATGCTAACATGGTGTTCTTTATCCCATTGGAATTTAGAGCTCGAAGATCAAAAAGTTCGGGATGAGGTATATTCGGACTTTGATGGCCCGAATGCCGAGATCGATGGCTCAACTTGTGTTGACTCGGCAAGCAATCTTTGACAAGCCGGTTAAAAACCGTCATACGAAACCATTATACACGAAGGGATATGTCAATGGCAAACCTTTAACCAAGATGCTTGTTGATGGAGGGGGCTGCTATCAATATTATGCCCTATGCTACTTTCGAAAGCTTGGTATGACAAGTGAAGATTTCTTTATGATGACATGATCCTTAGAGATTTTCTTGGCAATGCTTCGATAATCGTGGAGCGGTACATGTGGAGCTGATGATTGGATCCAAGACTTTGATCACTACTTTCTTTGTCATTGATGGCAAGGGGGCATACAGCATGCTTCTTGGAAGGGATTGGATCCATGCTAATTGCTGTGTACCCTCAACTATGCATCAAATCCTTATTCAGTGGATAGGGGATGATGTAGAGATTGTTCAAGCGATGATTCGGTGAGTGTTGCCACTTCCGAGCTGCTTATTGGGAGTATGATGGACTAGATTGCCTTTCGGGTAAGGTATGGAAAGAAGGTCTGTCAATGTGTTCAACGAGAGATCAACGGCCGATCCAAGCGTCGGCTCGACGGTAACTTTTAATGGGCAATCCAATCGATGGCAACAAAGGCAAAGGCTGGGTCATGGTTTCATGTCGGCCGACAAGTTAGAAGAGATCAATGTTGGTGATGATACAAAGTCAAGGCCGATGTATATCGGTGCAAATTTAGACCCGAGAATATAAATTGAAATTAATAGAGTTCTTTGAAGGAGTTCAAAGATTGTTTTGCTTGGGATTACACGAGAGATGCTGGATTGGATCGATCAATTGTTGAACACAAGTTGCCTATAAAACCTGGATTTCGTCCTTTCAAACAACCTCCACGAAAAATCTATAAAGAGGAGGTATTGGCCGATGTAAAGAAAGAGGTTGAGAGATTAATTGAAGCAAACTTTATTCGGCCATGCGGGTATGCGAGTGGATTTCAAACATAGTACTGTCTACAAAAAGAATGGGAAGATGAGAGTATGCATAGATTTGAGAGATCTCAACAAAGCTACTCCCATGGATGGATACCCAATGCCGTAGCCGATTTGCTAGTAGATGCGCGCGGGATATGAAGTCATCAGCTTTATGGATGGCAATGCTGGCTACAATCAGATTTTCATGGCAGTTGAAGATATTGCAAAGACTGCATTCAGATGTCCTGGCCACATTGGTTTGTTTGAGTGGATAGTAATGACATTTGGATTGAAGAATGCTGGTGCAACTTATCAGAGAGCCATGAACTATATCTTTCATGAGTTGATCGGCAAAATTGTAGAGATTTATATTGATGATGTGGTAGTCAAATCCAGAGACCATGAAGGACATTTAGCCGATTTGAGGAAGACTCTGGAGTGCACGAGGAGACATGGCTTAAAGATGAATCCAAATAAGTGTGCTTTTGGAGTCTCGAATTTTGGTGAGTTCTTGGGGTTCTTGGTCCACAAAGGAGGGATAGAAGTTGGGAAGAAGAGCATGGAAGCAATAGACAAAGTTGTGCCCCCAACTAACCTTACGAGTTGCAGTCATTCTTTGGGCAAGATCAATTTCGTGAGAAGATTCATATCCAATTTATCGAGAAAGAGTATTGCCTTTCTCTCCATTGTTGAAGCTCAAGAAAGATCGAAATTTATGCAGGGTGACATACGGCAAAAGGCTTTTGATGAGATCAAGCAATATATGAAGGCACCACCGGTGTTGGTACCTCCACAACTTGAGAAGCCTTTCAAGGTTTGTATGTGGCGGCCGATAGCCTAACAATAGGATCGGCCCTTATGCAAGAATTTGATGGAAAAGAGAGGGTAATAGCTTACCTTAGCGAAAAGCGCTAGATCTGAAACAAGGTATTCGGCTATAGAAAAGCTCTGTTTGTGTGTTTATTACTCATGCACCAAATTTTGGCATTATTTGTTAAATGCCGAATGTGTAGTGATATCTAGTTTTGATGTAATTAAACACATGTTGTCAATGCCGATTTTAAATGGAAGAATCGGCAAATGGGTACTAGCATCGAGTTTAATTTAAAGTATGAGTCGGCAAAAGCGGTGAAAGGACAGGCAATTGCCGATTTTATTACTCAACATCGTGATTTATCTGTTGATATGATTAACATTGCCCCATGGGCATTATTTTTTGATGGATCATCATGTGACAAAGGTGGTGGTCTTGGTATTCTTTTGATATCCCCACGTGGAAAGATATTTGAGTTTGCTTTTTCAATTGAATATCCTGTCACTAACAATCAAAGCGAGAATATGAGGCTTTGCTTAGAGGGCTTCGGCTGTTAATAGAAGTAAAGGCTGTTGCTGTTGAAGTATTTGGTGACTCGAATTAGTGATCAATCAATTGACGGGGCAATATGAATGCAAAAATGATGTCTTGCAAGGGTACCATGAACAATGTAGGGAACTTAGAAAAGCTTTTCGGTAGTTACTTTGCATCATATACCCGAGAGCACAATGGAGAAGCAAACAAATTAGCTCAAGCTACATACGGATATCGGGAAAATCATGAGATTTATGCGCGAGAAGAAGGTGCTTTCAATGGTGATCGAGATAAAAGATGATTTGGAGAAGAGACATTATCGGTTATCGAAAGATCCATCTCAAAGAGTTTCGGAAGCTCGGGTATAAAGCACTTAAATTTGTGCTTCTTGATGATCGGTTGTACCACAAGTCTATAGATGGAGTGTTGCTCAAGTGCTTGAGCCAAGAAGAGGCTAAGAAGATTATGTTTGAAGTCCATGAAGGAGCTTGTGGTGCACATCGGTCGGCTTACCGAATGAAGTGGATAATAAGAAGGACGGGGTACTTTTGGCCGACTATGTTGGAGGATTGCTTTGAATATTACAAAGGGTGTCGAGATTGTCGGATATTTGGTAATGTTCAAAGAGCACACATCTGCTACGAATCCAATAATCAAACCATGGCCGTTCGAGAGGATGGGGTATAGATTTAATTGGACGAGATCAATCCTTCATCTAGCAAAGGACACAAATTTGTGTTGCTAGCAACAGATTATTTCACCAAGTGGGTTGAAGCTATCCCTTTGAAAAAGGTCACATCGAGAAAATATGATCGGTTTTGTCAAAGAACATATAATTCATAGGTTTGGAATCCCTGAGACCATTACAAGTGATCAAGGGACTCAGTTCACTTCTTCAGAGTTTTGTGACTTTGCCGAAAGCATGGGGATAAGGCTATATAATTCTTCTCCTTATTATGCACAAGCCAATGGCCAAGCCGAGGCGTCAAATAAGATCATGATCAAGATTATTCAGAAGAAAATCGATGAGAAGCCAAGGAGATGGCACTTGGTCCTTAATGAAGCATTATGGGCTTACCGAATGGCTTGCCATGGGTCCACACAAGCATCTCCATATGAGTTGGTTTATGGACATAATCTTTGTGATGCCTTGGGAGTTGCAATCGGGATCAAGGAGAGTTGAATTGCAAAAGGATTTGACGGATAAGGATTATAAGGATCGATGATGGATGAATTAGAGGATTTACATTTGATTCGTCTTAAGGCCCTGGAGAACATTGAGAAGAATAAAATACGTGTTGCCAAGTACTACAACAAGAAAGTTAAAATTAAGCAATTTGCGCGAAGGGGAATTGGTTTGGAAAACAATATTGCCGATTGGTACCAAAGACAGAACATTCGGCAAGTGGTCTCGAGTGGGAAGGACCTTTTCGGGTTGTCGGTTGTGCACTGGCAATGCGTATATATTGAAAACGCTGTTTGGAGAAGAACTTACTAGAGCCATCAATGGCAGATACCTTAAGAAATTTTATCCAAGTATCGAAGTTGGATCTTAATTGTGACTATGACATAAGCGTGGTATAGCCGATTGAATAAAATCGCCTTCAGAACAAAGGAAAGAAGTTGGAGAGAAATAGCCGATAATATTATCGCCTCTAGTGTAAAAAATAGCCGATATCGTGTGTATCGTCTTGAGAATAAAAATAGCCGATACGGTTGTATCGTCTTTAGTTGATTTTTAAAAGTATAAGTGAGCAGTTTGATCTTATCTCTCGGTGATAGGTTTATCGGGAGAAGATAAAGAGAATTGAAGTACTACGCTACAAACCGTCAAGTCATGGAACGGGACCGAGATCTAATCGGCTAAAGTGATGTCATGCGATTCGGGAGTTTTCGTTCGGGAAGAGTGTTGCGATCGAGTTCTAGCTAAGGAAAAATTTGCAAAGAAGCAAATGCGACAGAGACGAACATCATCACGAGACAAGCAAGAACAAGAAAAGGACCAACATTCTTCATTAAAATTTTATTTACAACCCGCGCCAATCCTAATACAAGCTACTCCTCTTCTTCATTGAAGAGCTTGTTGAGGACGGACTCCGGGTTGGTGGCGTTGGCCATGGCGTCGGCATGGGCGTCGTACCCCGCCAGGAGGCCCTCGATGTCGTCGACCTCGTGGGGAAGCCCGCCGCGGAAGCCGGTCGGCATCGGAGCGTAGTCGTCCCCGGTCCAGGATGACATCCCCGCCAGGCCGAGGGAGGTGCCGAGGCGCACGCCATGAAGGGCAACCTGGTCGACCTGACCAGGAATCGCCTCAAGGCGATCTGCCAGGGTCGCCCCCTGGGCGTTCACGTGGTTGGCCGCCGCCGTCGCCGCCACCTTCGGGCGTTCCGGCTCCGTGGGAAGTGCACGCAAGGAAAAAATAAGATGAATCAGTGAGCAGACGAATCGGGAAGAACGGGAGTCGAAAGCGATTGGCAAAGAGCAAATGCGGTGATGGCCTCGCTCATCGCGGCGGTTGTCCTCCAACTCCGGTGGGCGATCCCAAACTTCTTGGTTTCCTCACCAAGAAGTTCCATCGCCTCATCCCTCTCGCGGCGGTACGCGCGGCGTCGTAAGCGGCATGCGGCGGGATCTCCTCGTCGTTCCTCTCCCATATGGGAACGTACGAAGGAGCCGACCCGATGAGCCGAAGCGGAAGCGCAGTGCGGGCGAAGCGGAAGCGAGGCGGGGCTGGAGCCGGAACGCGCGGGGGCGGAGCGTCGAAAGCGCTGCGGCCGGCGCGGGAGCGCCATTGGCCGGTGCTGATCCTCGCCGTCCTACAAACAAGGTGCAATCAAGATCGGCTAAACAAGAAAAAGCGCAAACAAGATAGGGAGGTTATCTCTTCTGCGGACGGCGACCACCACGGCTGCTTCCCTCCGCCGCGTCCGCGCGGGGAGCAGGAGCGGAAGCGGAAGAAGGAGTGTGGGTGCCGGCCCGGGCGACCCGCCTCCGGACGTTGGCGATGTAGTCGCCGGTGTTCCCGACGGCCCTGAAACAGATCGAGAAGATGAACAACCGCAAGGAGGCAAAGACCCAAATCGGGTAAAGATTATCAACTAGCGCAACCCAAGAGATTGGAGATCTCACCGCCGGCGCCGGTTGCTGCTTCCCTCCGCCTCGTCTGACGGGACGCTTGTTGCGATCGCCGCCGCTTGCCATTGGTGGTGGTTGGGGCTTTTGGGGCTTGAAGGTAGAGAGGAAGTGGAAGAGATTGAGGATGATGGCAAGCTTGCTTGTGCTTGATGTGATGATGGTGGGAGCCAATTTGGTCCTATTTATGAACGTGGGAGCCGTGGCGAGGCTGAGGAAAGCCAAGCGACGGAATAGGGTTTCCACGCTTATGGGCGATGTTGAGTTGGGCCGAGCCCATCACCATGACGATTCGGTTGCCATACGCTCGGTCGGCTAAATAGGCGATGAGAGCTGTTCGGCTAAATGAGCACTTGAGGTACGGCGGTTCCATTCGGTTAAAACACACAAGAGTACTGATTGTGATTGGAGGAACCGAATGATAGAAGAAGCGAGAGAAGAAAGAGAAAAATGAAAATTATCTATTTTTCGAGAGAAGGGGAATTGTTTTTCAAATATAACAGGGTCAAGCCTAAATGTCTACATCTACAAGTACAAACCAAGCATCTATACATTTAGAAAAGAGTTGATGACAGCTAAAGCATCAGCCTTGATTCGGTTGACTTCATCAAAAGCTTTTCGGTCCTCTTCTTCAGAATCTTGAATGTTGGACGGTTGCTTTTGATTTGTCGTGTCTCCTTAATGCCCGATTGTATTGGACTTAGCCGAATCAAGAGATGGCAGATTCGCAAGCTTGGTTTCATGAGGCTGAATGTTGGCATTCGGTTGAGCTAATTGGGCTTCAAGTTTGGTTTTTCTTCTCTCATGACTGCGGCTCTGGTTCTAAGGTGCTCAAGAGGTGCTCAGTTGACTTGATGCCAGAGTAGAGCTCCTTGGCCTGCTGTTCCTTGGCCACCTTTCTTTTCTCTAGATCAACTTTGGTGGACATATTCTTGTGAGCTCTCTTGATAGCAGCAAAGTGATCATCAAGGTGTGATAAAGCATCTATGGCAGCCTTGAGATTAGAGGAAGCTCTTGATCAATAAGCTCTGCTATTTCCCTTATTTTATGCGAATCTTGGGTCAAAGCAACAATATCCTTTTCGAGAAATGAGATTATATCCTTTAGCTTGGCTTGACTCTCGATGACAAGCTGCTGGTTGGAAGAAACTTCATCATCTTTATCCCGACATACTCTTGGCGATAAGGGAAAAAGCTGGCTTGAGGGTGAGCGGTATCTGTTGATGAACAAGGAAGGTAGTTTAGTCGAATGATTCGGTTTGAAGTGAAAAAAATAACCGAGTGGAGTAAGGATAATACCTCTTCGGCAAAAGCGATCAATAGTATCTGGGTAGCATCAAGACTCGAGTGACTAATGCGGTTGCCACTTCGGGGATAGCGGTGTCATGGCTTGTTGATGCATCTTGGATTGCCGAAGGAGTTAAATGCGTGATCGATGAGGGAGATTTTTCTCTGCTACTTCTCACGATCACTGTTTGTTCATCAACTTTGATGGGAGGGAATTTCTTACTGCTACTTCTCCTTGTTCACTGCTTGGTCATGCTGATGCATACCAAGATCACTAGTGAGCTCATTGATGTTTGCTTGACCGGTGGAAGCTCCGGGAGAGTTGTCCAAGATCACTACCCTATCGGGACTTTGAGGATTGGCATGTACTGTTGAAAGAAAGTGATAAGTACGAGATACATTTGTAGATGGAAAATAAAGGGGTCAAAAGCATTCATACACGAGAGAGTGGCTTAGCTTTCTTTGATCTTGTCTTCTTGGGAATTGCGGTGTCCTTGATAGGGGAAGAAGGAGTTTTTCTTTTAAGGTCCTTCGGGAGCCTTTGTGTCATCGCGGGTATCTTGTTGAATCTTTGTCGGATTTGGAGCATCATGTCCAAGAGCGGCTATGGGGCCGGGTTGCCGGTATTGAACCTCGGAGGACTTGGAGGGCATTGTCTGTTCAAAAAGGTGTTTTAGAAACGGAGCGAGAGACATCAAATAAAAGGTAGTTATAAAAGTATACCTCATCATCGGAAGAAAATGAGGGCATTAAAACTTGGCATAAAGGATGAACTTGTGCTCTAAAAATATGAGAATGCCATTCACTGCCACCAAAGGTTGAATGAAGGATGAGCGGCTTCAATTATCACCGGGGATTGGGTTCATATATTGGAAGCTTGCATCCAAGATTGAAAACTTTATTGGCCTCGATTGCGTTCATCAATGATTCCCTGGGTCTAATTATGCTTGAGAAGTATGGTCTTGGGGGCAATTGACCAAGTCCAAGCTGCACGGCAACCATATTTGGATTGTAAAATTCATAAGTTGATCTTATCGGCCGACCATGCTGAAATTCTGCGGCAAGGCACGGGGCTTGATGAAGGAGTTGTAGATGTCCTTAGAATCATCATCTATACATTGGCTCATAGCTAAATCTGCAAGGGAGGGTTAAATTTTCATTCTCTCGTAGGGAAACCGAGATCACATGGTTGAATCCCTTGTAGAAGATCTTGAAAAGATGGCCCGGGTCTAAGTCAATGATGATTGAAGATGCGGCCTCTCCATATGTCGACAAGACTTGTATCAGGATCTTCACCTTCGGCATAATTGATTGAAGGGAAGTTCGGGTTGTGAAGATCAACGAAACAATCGATGCATATATAGTTGCAACCACATCGAAGAAGCCACCATGGTCCATTGACACGGGAGATTTCACCTTGATTCCTCATTTGAACAGGTGGTGATCGATGCATCATGTGGTAGAATGCTCCTAGCGAGATATTTGCCCAAAGGAATCGGCTTGCACTGCGGCCAATTCTTCGGCCATCACTATGTGATTCGAGTGGGCTCATTGGATTTGCCACAAAAGATAAATCTGCATAACCACATATTCATGAAAGCCCTATACTCCTTATCGAGACACGGGGTCGGTTGAAGCATAGGTCGAACATACTTTGCCCAACCTCCTCTGATTTGTGCGCATACGTGAGCTAGTGCTTTTATATTTGAAGGGGTAGGTTGGTTTGGTGATATTGAGACCAGTCATCATGAAAATGTCGATAGAGTAAGCGACATTGGGCCATGACCAAAGACAAATGCATTAATGGCATCGGACCCGAGAAGTGGGAAGCGGCTATCAAGAGGGAGTCATTTCTCGGCATTTCGGCTAAGGAGAGCTCCAAGCGGTCTTTGAATATCTTGAGATTCCCAAAAATCGCTGTTCTGGACTGCATCTGCGGTACCAATCACGCCATCTGTGATTGAAGGAAGGGGCCTAGGTCTTGAAAGTGTTTGGCCATCTATTTAAGGGGAAATCCTAGATTTAAATGGGATCCTCAAAGTTTCCCTTTCAATGAAATCCCTCGGATTAGGGTCTCCCATCGGACCAAGAAAAAACGATCCGGGACACGCAAAATTGGAGATCAAGATCTCATTCTTCATCTCCTTTAAGAAGAAATTGAAGCGAATGGATCAAAGAAGTTCATCTGAAAAGCTGATTCAAGAAAATTGCCGAATGGGTAAAGCGAGGTAGGGTTACCTCTAGAAACTCTTCTTGGGTTCTGTTGCCATGATGGGGTGGTTGAAGTCTCCGTCGCCATTGAAAAACGACGCGCGAGATCTTAGGTGGCGGTTGCGGGCGTTAGCGGTGATGACCTAGGCGAAAGGCGGCGGCGGTCAATTTCAAAATAAAATCCTTTTATCTCGAAATTGAGGGGGCATGTGTTAACACCGAGAATTTGGTCGGGGAATATGACGGGTGGGCCCGCAAGGACGCGAGAGAGAGCAATTCGGCAAGTGTGTATGCGGTCGGCTAATTTCCATGTGTTCGGCAAATGATCAAGCGGTCGGTAACGGCTTTATTTGAAGGCGAAAGAAGGAAAGATAAAGGCGGCCGAGAAAGGGAAGGAGTCGTGATAATCAAGGACTCCGATTATGGATAGAGTTAGCGTGTCTGGTTTTTCCAATTTTGTTTGAATAGTTCGTAAGTGCTTAGGACTCATGTTTTGTCCGGGGTATAAATATAAACCCTCGACCATTGTAATAAGGGTTCACAACCAAATCAATACAACCGGCTACGTGCCACCCTTCGAGTCCTTTTAGTCGTGTCGTCGAGTTCTTCGAGAGGGCCAATCGATCCGTCGACCTCCGTAAGTCCGGCAACCTTGTTATCATGTCTAGTATCGTGCGGATTTAGATGTGATGCAAGTAGTCTCATCCGTTTTGCTTAGTATCGTGCGGCTGATTTAAGCTTAATGATGGGAAGTTTTTGCTTGTGCCTTGTATCGTGCGGCGGATTAAGACATGAGTAAAGATAGTTATCGGCTCTTTTAGATTTGGCATGATCTAATAGATTCATTAAGTTATCACGTGTTGCTTGTTGTATTTAATATTTAATTATTTGCAACACTCTTTTGCCCAATCTAGATTGATACTCTTTCGGCTTGTTGATCGTTTATCTCATGCTTATTCAATATCGGGTTGATCAAGCTTATATAGCCGAATTAGATCGATCTAGATTGTTACATGTTGTGGGTTCATTCACGTTAGATGTAGATAAGCCTTGACGGGGACCGGGTACCGTGCGGCGAATGCGAGTCTTTGGGTTACTCTAGAACTAGTCATCCGGTGGACTAGAGATCGGTTTAATCGATAGGCTCCTTTTACATGTTGCTTGTTTGTTCCTTCTTCATGGACCCGATTCGGCAATCTTGCCGATACGGTTACGCTTATGCATGTAGCGAGTATCTATAGATCTATTAGATAATTATGTGCTTTTAGCTCTTTATTGCTAGATTGTATCATGCGGTGGATTGATCTAGTAGTAAGGAGTGGTGTAAATTCATAGCGAGTGGTATCATGCGGTGGATTAGCTTGCTTGGGTTTATGCTCGACGGGTTTATGAAGGCTAGACGTGCGGCGAGACTAGTTGGAGTGGCCTATGCATGTGTTGTTTAGTAGATTCATATTTATAAGTTACTTATCCTTAATTATTAGTGCTTGATGATGCTTTAAACACGAGATATAGTTTGATATGCTTTAGTAGTTTAATCTTGTTCAAACATGTCTTCATTTCTTTGTATTCGGCAAATTCGTTGTTTACATCGGTTATGTTACTTTAGCCGAATGAGCTGCAATCTGTTGGCGAGATAGCTTCTATAGCTATGTGTCGTCGTAAGTGGCCCGGGGCCGTAAAGATGGAAGCTGTCTAGTCTCACCCGGCACGTTCCAGTTATGATCTTACCGTTTTATCCCTTGTCGATTTTCAGGTCAAATCGGCGGCACGCCACCGGATTCAGGCCGGGCACCCGATTGAAGCTAGGCTTTCCGGCTTTGTGTGTGAGGCGGGGTGGTCACATTTTGCGTCAACGGCGGCAACAAACGCTGTGGTGGAGAGGCTAGAGGTGTCAAAATGCCTTAACCATGGCGTACGGGCATGCTTGACTCGGTGCCGGGAGCCATAGGATGCGTTGGGCCCGGCCGTGCGGCGGCATGGTCGTGTGTGCAAATATGGCGGTTCGGAGCCGTGGAGCCAAGGTTAAGGGCCGTTCGGGCTCTCGGCGATGGCAAACGCTATGGTAGAGAGGCCGGAGGTGTCAAAATGCCTTAACCATGGCGTACGGGCATGCTTGACTCGGTCGAGAGCCATAGGATGCGTTGGAACCGGCCGTGCGGCGGCATGGTCGTGTGTGCAAATATGGTAGTTTTGCGGCCGTGGAGCCATGGTTAAGGGCCCTTCGGGCTCTCGGGTGATGAAAAACTCTATGGTGGAGAGGTGAGAGGCATCAAAATGGCTTAACCATGGCGTACGGGCGTGCTTGACCCGGTGCCGAGAGCCGTAGGATGCACGGGATCCGGCGTGCGCCGGCACGGTCGTGTGTGCAATTATGGATGTTACGGAGTCGTGGAGCTATAGTTAAGGGCCGTTCGGGCTCTCGGGTGATGACAAACATTGTGGTGGTGGGCCGGAGGTGTCAAAATGCCTTAACCATGGCATACGGTCGTGCTTGACCTAGTGTCGAGAGCTATAGGACACGAAGGGCTGGGCTGTGCGGTAGCATAGTCGTGTGTGCAAATATGGCGGTTCTAGAGCGGTGGAGCCATGGTTAAGGGCCATTCGGGTTCTTGGGCGGCAACAAATGCTGTGGTCGAGAGGCCGGCGGTGTCAAAATGCCTTAACCATAGTGCATGGGCGTGCTTGACTTGGTGCGAGGAGCCGTAGGATGCGCATAGGAACCGGCCGTGCGGCGGCAAAGTCGTGTGTGCAAATATGGCGGTTACGGAGCCGTGGAGCCGAGGTTAAGTGCCGTTCGGGCTCTCGAGTGATGGCAAACGCTATGGTAGAGAGGCCGAGAGGTGTCAAAATGCCTTAACCATGGCGTACGGGCATGCTTGACTCGGGCGGGAGCCATAAAATGCGTTGGAACCGACCGTGCGGCGGCATGGTCGAGTGTGCAAATATGGCGGTTTTGGAGCCGTGGAGGCATGGTTAAGGGCCCTTCGGGCTCTCGGGTGATGGAAAACTCTATGGTGGAGAGGTGAGAGGCATCAAAATGGCTTAACCAAGGCGTACGGGCGTGCTTGACCCGGTCGAGAGCCATAGGATGCACGGGATCGGCCGTGCGGCGGCACGGTCGTGTGTGCAATTATGGATGTTACGGAGT
This sequence comes from Themeda triandra, assembly GCA_018135685.1. Classification (NCBI taxonomy): domain Eukaryota; kingdom Viridiplantae; phylum Streptophyta; class Magnoliopsida; order Poales; family Poaceae; genus Themeda; species Themeda triandra. The sequence continues at coordinate 41,477 of JAENPR010002033.1, forward strand.
CGTGGAGCTGTAGTTAAGGGCCGTTCGGGCTCTCGGGTGATGACAAACATTGTGGTGGTGAGGCCGGAGGCATCAAAATGCCTTAACCATGGCATACGGTCATGCTTGACCTAGTGTCGAGAGGCTGTAGGACACGCAGGAACCGGGCATTTGTGCGGTAGCATATTCGTGTGTGCAAATATGGCGGTTCTAGAGCTGTGGAGCCATGGTTAAGGGCCATTCGGGTTCTCGGGCAGCAACAAACGCTGTGGTGGAGAGGCTAGAGGTGTCAAAATGCCTTAACCATGGCGTACGGGCATGCTTGACTCGGTGCCGGGAGCCATAGGATGCGTTGGAAGGCGGCCGTGCGGCGGCATGGTCGTGTGTGCAAATATGGCGGTTACGGAGCCGTGGAGCCAAGGTTAAGGGCCGTTCGGGCTCTCGGCGATGGCAAACGCTATGGTGGAGAGGCCGGATGTGTCAAAATGCCTTAACCATGGCGTACGGGCATGCTTGACTCGGTGCGAGAGCCATAGGATGCGTTGGAACCGGCCGTGCGGCGGCATGGTCGTGTGTGCAAATATGGCGGTTTTGCGGCCGTGGAGGCTGTGGTTAAGGGCCCTTCGGGCTCTCGGGTGATGAAAAACTCTATGGTGGAGAGGTGAGAGGCATCAAAATGGCTTAACCATGGCGTACGGGCGTGCTTGACCCGGTGCCGAGAGCCGTAGGATGCACGGGATCCGGCCGTGCGGCGGCACGGTCGTGTGTGCAATTATGGATGTTACGGAGTCGTGGAGCTATAGTTAAGGGCCGTTCGGGCTCTCGGGTGATGACAAATATTGTGGTGGTGAGGCCGAGGCGTCAAAATGTCTTAACCATGGCATACGGTCGTGCTTGACCTAGTGTTGAGAGCTATAGGACATGCGTAGGAGGCTGGGCGTGCGGTAGCATAGTCGTGTGTGCAAATATGGCGGTTCTAGAGCGGTGGAGCCATGGTTAAGGGCCATTCGGGTTCTCGGGCGGTAACAAATGCTGTGGTGGAGAGGCCAAAGGTGTTAAAATGCCTTAACCATGGTGCATGGGCGTGCTTGACTTGGTGCGAGCCGTAGGGCGCATAGGAACCGGCCGTGCGGCGGCAAAGTCGTGTGTGCAAATATGGCGGTTACGGAGCCGTGGAGCCGAGGTTAAGGGCCATTCGGGCTCTCAAGTGACGGACAAACGCTATGGTAGAGAGGCCTAGAGGTGTCAAAATGCCTTAACCATGGCGTGCGGGCTTGCTTGACTCGGTGCCGGGAGCCATAGGGAAATGCGTTGGAACCGACCATGCGGCGGCATGGTCGTGTGTGCAAATGTGGCGGTTTTTGCCGTGGAGCCATGGTTAAGGGCCCTTCGGGCTCTCGGGTGATGGAAAACTCTATGGTGGAGAGATGAGAGGCATCAAAATGGCTTAACCATGGCGTACGGGTGTGCTTGACCCGGTGCCGAGAGCCGTAGGATGCACGGGATCCGGCCGTGCGCCGGCACGGTCGTGTGTGCAATTATGGATGTTACGGAGTCGTGGAGCTATAGTTAAGGGCCGTTCGGGCTCTCGGGTGATGACAAACATTGTGGTGGTGGGGCCGGAGGTGTCAAAACGCCTTAACCATGGCATACGGTCGTGCTTGACCTAGTGTCGAGAGGCTGTAGGACACGTAGGAACCGGTTTGTGCGGTAGCATAGTCGTGTGTGCAAATATGGCGGTTCTAGAGTTTGTGGAGCCATGGTTAAGGGCCATTCAGGTTCTTAGGCGACAACAAACGCTATGGTGGAGAGGCTAGAGGTGTCAAAATGCCTTAACCATGGCGTACGGGCATGCTTGACTCGGTGCCGGGAGCCATAGGATGCGTTGGGCCCGGCCGTGCGGCGGCATGGTCGTGTGTGCAAATATGGCGGTTACGGAGCCGTGAAGCCAAGGTTAAGGGCCGTTCGGGCTCTCGGCGATGGCAAACGCTATGGTGGAGAGGCCGAGATGTGTCAAAATGCCTTAACCATGGCGTACGGGCATGCTTGACTCGGTCTGCGGGAGCCATAAAATGCGTTGGAACCGGCCGTGCGGCGGCATGGTCGTGTGTGCAAATATGGCGGTTTTGCGGCCGTGGAGGCTGTGGTTAAGGGCCCTTCGGGCTCTCGGGTGATGAAAAACTCTATGGTGGAGAGGTGAGAGGCATCAAAATGGCTTAACCATGGCGTACGGGCATGCTTGACCCGGTGCGAGAGCCGTAGGATGCACGGGATCCGGGCGTGCGGCGGCACGGTCGTGTGTGCAATTATGGATGTTCGGAGTCGTGGAGCTATAGTTAAGGGCCGTTCGGGCTCTCGGGTGATGACAAATATTGTGGTGGTGAGGCCGGAGGCGTCAAAACGTCTTAACCATGGCATACGGTCGTGCTTGACCTAGTGTGAGAGCTATAGGACATGTAGGAAGGCCCAGGTTGTGCGGTAGCATAGTCGTGTGTGCAAATATGGCAGTTCTAGAGCTGTGGAGCCATGGTTAAGGGCCATTCGGGTTCTCGGGCGGTAATAAATGCTGTGGTGGAGAGGCCAAAGGTGTTAAAACGCCTTAACCATGGTGCATGGGCGTGCTTGGCTTGGTGCGAGGAGCCGTAGGACGCATAGGAACCGGCCGTGCGGCAGCAAAGTCGTGTGTGCAAATATGGCGGTTCTGGAGCCGTGGAGCCGAGGTTAAGGGCCATTCGGGCTCTCGGCGACGACAAACGCTATGGTAGAGAGGCCGGAGGTATCAAAATGCCTTAACCATGGCGTGCGGGCTTGCTTGACTCGGTCGGGAGCCATAGGACGCGTTGGAACCGACCATGCGGCGGCATGGTCGTGTGTGCAAATGTGGCGGTTTTTTTTGCCGTGGAGCCATGGTTAAGGGCCCTTCGGGCTCTCGGGTGATGGAAAACTCTATGGTGGAGAGATGAGAGGCATCAAAATGGCTTAACCATGGCGTACGGGTGTGCTTGAACCGGTGCCGAGAGCCGTAGGATGCACGGGATCCGGCCGTGCGCCGGCACGGTCGTGTGTGCAATTATGGATGTTACGGGTCGTGGAGCTATAGTTAAGGGCCGTTCGGGCTCTCGGGTGATGACAAACATTGTGGTGGTGGGGCCGGAGGTGTCAAAACGCCTTAACCATGGCATACGGTCGTGCTTGACCTAGTGTCGAGAGCTGTAGGACACGTAGGAACCAGTTTGTGCGGTAGCATAGTCGTGTGTGCAAATATGGCGGTTCTAGAGTTTGTGGAGCCATGGTTAAGGGCCATTCGGGTTCTTAGGCGACAACAAACGCTATGGTGGAGAGGCTAGAGGTGTCAAAATGCCTTAACCATGGCGTACGGGCATGCTTGACTCGTGCCGGGAGCCATAGGATGCGTTAGGCCCGGCCGTGCGGCGGCATGGTCGTGTGTGCAAATATGGCGGTTCGGAGCCGTGAAGCCAAGGTTAAGGGCCGTTCGGGCTCTTGAGCGATGGCAAACGCTATGGTAGAGAGGCCTAGAGGTGTCAAAATGCCTTAACCATGGCGTACGGGCATGCTTGACTCGGTGCGGGAGCCATAAAATGCGTTGGAACCGGCCGTGCGGCGGCATGGTCGAGTGTGCAAATATGGCGGTTTTGCGGCCGTGGAGGCGTGGTTAAGGGCCCTTCGGGCTCTCGGGTGATGAAAAACTCTATGGTGGAGAGGTGAGAGGCATCAAAATGGCTTAACCATGGCGTACGGGCATGCTTGACCGGTGCCGAGAGCCGTAGGATGCACGGGATCCGGCTGTGCGGCAGCACAGTCGTGTGTGCAATTATGGATGTTCTGGAGTCGTGAGCTGTAGTTAAGGGCCGTTCAGGCTCTCGGGTGATGACAAATATTGTGGTGGTGAGGCCAGAGGCGTCAAAACGCCTTAACCATGGCATACGGTCGTGCTTGACCTAGTGTCGAGAGCTATAGGACATGTAGGAGGCTGGCAAATTTGTGCGGTAGCATAGTCGTGTGTGCAAATATGGCGGTTCTAGAGTTTGTGGAGCCATGGTTAAGGGCCATTCGGGTTCTCGGGCGGTAATAAACGTTGTGGTGGAGAGGCCAAAGGTGTTAAAATGCCTTAACCATGGTGCATGGGCGTGCTTGGCTTGGTGCGAGGAGCCGTAGGACGCATAGGAACCGGCCGTGCGGCAGCAAAGTCGTGTGTGCAAATATGGCGGTTACGGAGCCGTGGAGCCGAGGTTAAGGGCCATTCGGGCTCTCGGCGACGACAAACGCTATGGTAGAGAGGCCGGAGGTATCAAAATGCCTTAACCATGGCGTGCGGGCTTGCTTGACTCGGTCGGGAGCCATAGGGACGCGTTGGAACCGACCATGCGGCGGCATGGTCGTGTGTGCAAATGTGGCGGTTTTGCGCCGTGGAGCCATGGTTAAGGGCCCTTCGGGCTCTCGGGTGATGGAAAACTCTATGGTGGAGAGATGAGAGGCATCAAAATGGCTTAACCATGGCGTACGGGTGTGCTTGAACCGGTGCGAGAGCCGTAGGATGCACGGGATCCGGCCGTGCGCCGGCACGGTCGTGTGTGCAATTATGGATGTTACGGAGTCGTGGAGCTATAGTTAAGGGCCGTTCGGGCTCTCGGGTGATGACAAACATTGTGGTGGTGGGGCCGGAGGTGTCAAAACGCCTTAACCATGGCATACGGTCGTGCTTGACCTAGTGTCGAGAGCTATAGGACACGTAGGAACCGGCATTTGTGCGGTAGCATAGTCGTGTGTGCAAATATGGCGGTTCTAGAGTTTGTGGAGCCATGGTTAAGGGCCATTCGGGTTCTTAGGCGACAACAAACGCTATGGTGGAGAGGCTAGAGGTGTCAAAATGCCTTAACCATGGCGTACGGGCATGCTTGACTTGGTGCCGGGAGCCATAGGATGCGTTAGGCCCGGCCGTGCGGCGGCATGGTCGTGTGTGCAAATATGGCGGTTACGGAGCCGTGAAGCCAAGGTTAAGGGCCGTTCGGGCTCTTGAGCGATGGCAAACGCTATGGTAGAGAGGCCGGAGGTGTCAAAATGCCTTAACCATGGCGTACGGGCATGCTTGACTCGGTCGGGAGCCATAAAATGCGTTGGAACCGGCCGTGCGGCGGCATGGTCGAGTGTGCAAATATGGCGGTTTTGCGGCCGTGGAGGCTATGGTTAAGGGCCCTTCGGGCTCTCGGGTGATGAAAAACTCTATGGTGGAGAGGTGAGAGGCATCAAAATGGCTTAACCATGGCGTACGGGCATGCTTGACCCGGTGCCGAGAGCCGTAGGATGCACGGGATCCGGGCGTGCGGCGGCACGGTCGTGTGTGCAATTATGGATGTTACGGGTCGTGAGCTGTAGTTAAGGGCCGTTCAGGCTCTCGGGTGATGACAAATATTGTGGTGGTGAGGCCAGAGGCGTCAAAACGCCTTAACCATGGCATACGGTCGTGCTTGACCTAGTGTCGAGAGCTATAGGACATGTAGGAACTGGCTGTGCGGTAGCATAGTCGTGTGTGCAAATATGGCGGTTCTAGAGCTGTGGAGCCATGGTTAAGGGCCATTCGGGTTCTCGGGCGGTAATAAACGCTGTGATGGAGAGGCCAAAGGTGTTAAAACACCTTAACCATGGTGCATGGGCGTGCTTGCTTGGTGCGAGGAGCCGTAGGACGCATAGGAACCGGCCGTGCGGCGGCAAAGTCGTGTGTGCAAATATGGCGGTTCGGAGCCGTGGAGCCGAGGTTAAGGGCCGTTCGGGCTCTCGGCGACGACAAACGCTATGGTAGAGAGGCCGGAAGGTGTCAAAATGCCTTAACCATGGCGTACGGGCTTGCTTGACTCGGTCGGGAGCCATAGGACGCGTTGGAACCGACCATGCGGCGGCATGGTCGTGTGTGCAAATGTGGCGGTTTTCTTTGCCGTGGAGCCATGGTTAAGGGCCCTTCGGGCTCTCGGGTGATGGAAAACTCTATGGTGGAGAGGTGAGAGGCATCAAAATGGCTTAACCATGGCGTACGGGTGTGCTTGACCGGTGCCGAGAGCCGTAGGATGCACGGGATCCGGCCGTGCGCCGGCACGGTCGTGTGTGCAATTATGGATGTTACGGAGTCGTGGAGCTATAGTTAAGGGCCGTTCGGGCTCTCGGGTGATGACAAACATTGTGGTGGTGGGGCCGGAGGTGTCAAAACGCCTTAACCATGGCATACGGTCGTGCTTGACCTAGTGTCGAGAGCTATAGGACACGTAGGAACCGGGCGTGCGGTAGCATAGTCGTGTGTGCAAATATGGTAGTTCTAGAGTGGTGGAGCCATGGTTAAGGGCCATTCGGGTTCTTGGGCGGCAACAAAACGCTATGGTGGAGAGGCTAGAGGTGTCAAAATGCCTTAACCATAGTGCATGGGCGTGCTTGACTTGGTGCGGGAGCCATAGGATGCGTTAGGAACCGGCCGTGCGGCGGCAAAGTCGTGTGTGCAAATATGGCGGTTACGGAGCCGTGGAGCCAAGGTTAAGTGCCGTTCGGGCTCTTGAGTGATGGCAAACGCTATGGTAGAGAGGCCGGAGGTGTCAAAATGCCTTAACCATGGCGTACGGGCATGCTTGACTCGGTGCGGGAGCCATAAAATGCGTTGGAACCGGCCGTGCGGCGGCATGGTCGTGTGTGCAAATATGGCGGTTTTGGGCCGTGGAGGCATGGTTAAGGGCCCTTCGGGCTCTCGGGTGATGGAAAACTCTATGGTGGAGAGGTGAGAGGCATCAAAATGGCTTAACCATGGCGTACGGGCGTGCTTGACCCGGTCGAGAGCCATAGGATGCACGGGATCCGGCCGTGCGGCGGCACGGTCGTGTGTGCAATTATGGATGTTACGGGTCGTGGAGCTATAGTTAAGGGCCGTTCGGGCTCTCGGGTGATGACAAACATTGTGGTGGTGAGGCCAGAGGCATCAAAACGCCTTAACCATGGCATACGGTCATGCTTGACCTAGTGTCGAGAGCTATAGGACATGCAGGAACCGGTTGTGCGGTAGCATAGTCGTGTGTGCAAATATGGCAGTTCTAGAGCTGTGGAGCCATGGTTAAGGGCCATTCGGGTTCTCGGGCGGCAACAAACGCTGTGGTGGAGAGGCTAGAGGTGTCAAAATGCCTTAACCATGGTGTACGGGCATGCTTGACTCGGTGCGGGAGCCATAGGATGCGTTGGGCCGGCCGTGCGGCGGCATGGTCGTGTGTGCAAATATGGCGGTTCGGAGCCGTGGAGCCAAGGTTAAGGGCCGTTCGGGCTCTCGGCGATGGCAAACGCTATGGTAGAGAGGCCGGAGGTGTCAAAATGCCTTAACCATGGCGTACGGGCATGCTTGACTCGGTCGGGAGCCATAGGATGCGTTGGAACCGGCCGTGCGGCGGCATGGTCGTGTGTGCAAATATGGCGGTTTTGCGGCCGTGGAGCCATGGTTAAGGGCCCTTCGGGCTCTCGGGTGATGAAAAACTCTATGGTGGAGAGGTGAGAGGCATCAAAATGGCTTAACCATGGCGTACGGGTGTGCTTGACCGGTGCCGAGAGCCGTAGGATGCACGGGATCCGGCCGTGCGCGGCACGGTCGTGTGTGCAATTATGGATGTTCAGGTCGTGGAGCTATAGTTAAGGGCCGTTCGGGCTCTCGGGTGATGACAAATATTGTGGTGGTGAGGCCGAGGTGTCAAAACGCCTTAACCATGGCATACGGTCGTGCTTGACCTAGTGTCGAGAGCTATAGGACACGTAGGGCGGGCGTGCGGTAGCATAGTCGTGTGTGCAAATATGGCGTAGTTCTAGAGCTGGTGGAGCCATGGTTAAGGGCCATTCGGGTTCTCGGGCGGTAACAAATGCTGTGGTGGAGAGGCCAAAGGTGTTAAAATGCCTTAACCATGGTGCATGGGCGTGCTTGACTTGGTGCGAGGAGCCGTAGGATGCGCATAGGAACCGGCCGTGCGGCGGCAAAGTCGTGTGTGCAAATATGGCGGTTACGGAGCCGTGGAGCCGAGGTTAAGGGCCGTTCGGGCTCTTGGCGATGACAAACGCTATGGTAGAGAGGCCGGAAGGTGTCAAAATGCCTTAACCATGGCGTACGGGCTTGCTTGACTCGGTCGGGAGCCATAGGATGCGTTGGAACCGACCATGCGGCGGCATGGTCGTGTGTGCAAATGTGGCGGTTTTGCTTGCCGTGGAGCCATGGTTAAGGGCCCTTCGGGCTCTCGGGTGATGGAAAACTCTATGGTGGAGAGGTGAGAGGCATCAAAATGGCTTAACCATGGCGTACGGGTGTGCTTGACCGGTGCGAGAGCCGTAGGATGCACGGGATCCGGCCGTGCGCCGGCACGGTCGTGTGTGCAATTATGGATGTTACGGGTCGTGGAGCTATAGTTAAGGGCCGTTCGGGCTCTCGGGTGATGACAAACATTGTGGTGGTGGGGCCGGAGGTGTCAAAACGCCTTAACCATGGCATACGGTCGTGCTTGACCTAGTGTCGAGAGCTATAGGACACGTAGGAACCATTTGTGCGGTAGCATAGTCGTGTGTGCAAATATGGTAGTTCTAGAGCGGTGGAGCCATGGTTAAGGGCCATTCGGGTTCTTGGGCGGCAACAAATGCTGTGGTCGAGAGGCCGGCGGTGTCAAAATGCCTTAACCATAGTGCATGGGCGTGCTTGACTTGGTGCGAGGAGCCGTAGGATGCGCATAGGAACCGGCCGTGCGGCGGCAAAGTCGTGTGTGCAAATATGGCGGTTACGGAGCCGTGGAGCCGAGGTTAAGTGCCGTTCGGGCTCTCGAGTGATGGCAAACGCTATGGTAGAGAGGCCGGAGGTGTCAAAATGCCTTAACCATGGCGTACGGGCATGCTTGACTCGGTGCGGGAGCCATAAAATGCGTTGGAACCGGCCGTGCGGCGGCATGGTCGTGTGTGCAAATATGGCGGTTTTGGAGCCGTGGAGGCATGGTTAAGGGCCCTTCGGGCTCTCGGGTGATGGAAAACTCTATGGTGGAGAGGTGAGAGGCATCAAAATGGCTTAACCATGGCGTACGGGCGTGCTTGACCCGGTGCCGAGAGCCATAGGATGCACGGGATCCGGCCGTGCGGCGGCACGGTCGTGTGTGCAATTATGGATGTTCAGAGTCGTGGAGCTATAGTTAAGGGCCGTTCGGGCTCTCGGGTGATGACAAACATTGTGGTGGTGAGGCCAGAGGCATCAAAACGCCTTAACCATGGCATACGGTCATGCTTGACCTAGTGTCGAGAGCTGTAGGACACGCACGAACCGGCTGTGCGGTAGCATATTCGTGTGTGCAAATATGGCAGTTCTAGAGCTGTGGAGCCATGGTTAAGGGCCATTCGGGTTCTCGGGCGGCAACAAACGCTGTGGTGGAGAGGCTAGAGGTGTCAAAATGCCTTAACCATGGTGTACGGGCATGCTTGACTCGGTGCGGGAGCCATAGGATGCGTTGGAACCGGCCGTGCGGCGGCATGGTCGTGTGTGCAAATATGGCGGTTCTGGAGCCGTGGAGCCAAGGTTAAGGGCCGTTCGGGCTCTCGAGCGATGGCAAACGCTATGGTAGAGAGGCCGGAGGTGTCAAAATGCCTTAACCATGGCGTACGGGCATGCTTGACTCGGTCTTAGAGAGCCATAGGATGCGTTGGAACCGACCGTGCGGCGGCATGGTCGTGTGTGCAAATATGGAAGTTTTGCGGCCGTGGAGCCATGGTTAAGGGCCCTTCGGGCTCTCGGGTGATGAAAAACTCTATGGTGGAGAGGTGAGAGGCATCAAAATGGCTTAACCATGGCGTACGGGTGTGCTTGACCGGTGCCGAGAGCCGTAGGATGCACGGGATCCGGCCGTGCGCGGCACGGTCGTGTGTGCAATTATGGATGTTACGGAGTCGTGGAGCTATAGTTAAGGGCCGTTCGGGCTCTCGGGTGATGACAAATATTGTGGTGGTGAGGCCGGAGGCGTCAAAACGCCTTAACCATGGCATACGGTCGTGCTTGACCTAGTGTCGAGAGCTATAGGACATGTAGGAAGGCCCATTTGTGCGGTAGCATAGTCGTGTGTGCAAATATGGCGGTTCTAGAGCGGTGGAGCCATGGTTAAGGGCCATTCGGGTTCTCGGGCGGTAATAAACGCTGTGGTGGAGAGGCCAAAGGTGTTAAAACGCCTTAACCATGGTGCATGGGCGTGCTTGACTTGGTGCGAGGAGCCGTAGGATGCGCATAGGAACCGGCCGTGCGGCGGCAAAGTCGTGTGTGCAAATATGGCGGTTACGGAGCCGTGGAGCCGAGGTTAAGGGCCGTTCGGGCTCTCGAGCGATGACAAACGCTATGGTAGAGAGGCCGGAGGTGTCAAAATGCCTTAACCATGGCGTACGGGCTTGCTTGACTCGGTCGGGAGCCATAGGATGCGTTGGAACCGACCATGCGGCGGCATGGTCGTGTGTGCAAATGTGGCGGTTTTCTTGCCGTGGAGCCATGGTTAAGGGCCCTTCGGGCTCTCGGGTGATGGAAAACTCTATGGTGGAGAGGTGAGAGGCATCAAAATGGCTTAACCATGGCGTACGGGTGTGCTTGAACCGGTGCGAGAGCCGTAGGATGCACGGGATCCGGCCGTGCGCCGGCACGGTCGTGTGTGCAATTATGGATGTTACGGAGTCGTGGAGCTATAGTTAAGGGCCGTTCGGGCTCTCGGGTGATGACAAACATTGTGGTGGTGGGGCCGGAGGTGTCAAAACGCCTTAACCATGGCATACGGTCGTGCTTGACCTAGTGTCGAGAGGCTGTAGGACACGTAGGAACCATTTGTGCGGTAGCATAGTCGTGTGTGCAAATATGGCGGTTCTAGAGCGGTGGAGCCATGGTTAAGGGCCATTCGGGTTCTTGGGCGGCAACAAATGCTGTGGTCGAGAGGCCGGCGGTGTCAAAACGCCTTAACCATAGTGCATGGGCGTGCTTGACTTGGTGCGGGAGCCGTAGGATGCGTTGGAACCGGCCGTGCGGCGGCAAAGTCGTGTGTGCAAATATGGCGGTTACGGAGCCGTGGAGCCGAGGTTAAGTGCCGTTCGGGCTCTCGAGTGATGGCAAACGCTATGGTAGAGAGGCCGGAGGTGTCAAAATGCCTTAACCATGGCGTACGGGCATGCTTGACTCGGGCGGGAGCCATAAAATGCGTTGGAACCGGCCGTGCGGCGGCATGGTCGAGTGTGCAAATATGGCGGTTTTGGAGCCGTGGAGGCATGGTTAAGGGCCCTTCGGGCTCTCGGGTGATGGAAAACTCTATGGTGGAGAGGTGAGAGGCATCAAAATGGCTTAACCATGGCGTACGGGCGTGCTTGACCCGGTGCCGAGAGCCATAGGATGCACGGGATCCGGCCGTGCGGCGGCACGGTCGTGTGTGCAATTATGGATGTTGCGGGTCGTGGAGCTGTAGTTAAGGGCCGTTCAGGCTCTTGGGTGATGACAAACATTGTGGTGGTGAGGCCAGAGGCATCAAAACGCCTTAACCATGGCATACGGTCATGCTTGACCTAGTGTCAAGAGTTGTAGGACACGCACGAACCGGCTGTGCGGTAGCATATTCGTGTGTGCAAATATGGCAGTTCTAGAGCTGTGGAGCCATGGTTAAGGGCCATTCAAGTTCTCAGGCGGCAACAAACGCTGTGGTGGAGAGGCTAGAGGTGTCAAAATGCCTTAACCATGGCGTACGGGCATGCTTGACTCAGTGCCGGGAGCCATAAAATGCGTTGGAACCGACCGTGCGGCAGCATGGTCGTGTGTGCAAATATGGCAGTTTTGGAGCCGTGGAGGCATGGTTAAGGGCCCTTCAGGCTCTCAGGTGATGGAAAACTCTATGGTGGAGAGGTGAGAGGCATCAAAATGGCTTAACCATGGCGTACGGGTGTGCTTGACCGGTGCCGAGAGCCATAGGATGCACGGGATCCGGCCGTGCGGCGGCACGGTCGTGTGTGCAATTATGGATGTTCGGAGTCGTGGAGCTATAGTTAAGGGCCGTTCGGGCTCTCGGGTGATGACAAACATTGTGGTGGTGAGGCCGGAGGCATCAAAATGCCTTAACCATGGCATACGGTCATGCTTGACCTAGTGTCGAGAGCTGTAGGACACGCGGAACCGGCTATGCGGTAGCATATTCGTGTGTGCAAATATGGCGGTTCTAGAGGCTGTGGAGCCATGGTTAAGGGCCATTCGGGTTCTCGGCGGCAACAAATGCTGTGGTGGAGAGGCTAGAGGTGTCAAAATGCCTTAACCATGGTGTACGGGCATGCTTGACTCGGTGCGGGAGCCATAGGATGCGTTGGAACGGCCGTGCGGCGGCATGGTCGTGTGTGCAAATATGGCGGTTCGGAGCCGTGGAGCCAAGGTTAAGGCCGTTCGGGCTCTCGGCGATGGCAAACGCTATGGTAGAGAGGCCGGAGGTGTCAAAATGCCTTAACCATGGCGTACGGGCATGCTTGACTCGGTCTTGCGAGAGCCATAGGATGCGTTGGAACCGGCCGTGCGGCGGCATGGTCGTGTGTGCAAATATGGCGGTTTTGCGGCCGTGGAGGCATGGTTAAGGGCCCTTCGGGCTCTCGGGTGATGAAAAACTCTATGGTGGAGAGGTGAGAGGCATCAAAATGGCTTAACCATGGCGTACGGGCGTGCTTGACCCGGTGCGAGAGCCGTAGGATGCACGGGATCCGGCCGTGCGGCGGCACGGTCGTGTGTGCAATTATGGATGCAGGTCGTGGAGCTATAGTTAAGGGCCGTTCGGGCTCTCGGGTGATGACAAATATTGTGGTGGTGAGGCCGAGGCGTCAAACGCCTTAACCATGGCATACGGTCATGCTTGACCTAGTGTCGAGAGCTATAGGACATGCGTAGGAACCGGCAGGTTTGTGCGGTAGCATAGTCGTGTGTGCAAATATGGCGGTTCTAGGCGGTGGAGCCATGGTTAAGGGCCATTCGGGTTCTCGGGCGGTAACAAATGCTGTGGTGGAGAGGCCAAAGGTGTTAAAATGCCTTAACCATGGTGCATGGGCGTGCTTGACTTGGTGCGAGGAGCCGTAGGATGCATAGGAACCGGCCGTGCGGCGGCAAGTCGTGTGTGCAAATATGGCGGTTACGGAGCCGTGGAGCCAAGGTTAAGGGCCGTTCGGGCTCTCGGCGATGACAAACGCTATGGTAGAGAGGCCGAGAGGTGTCAAAATGCCTTAACCATGGCGTACGGGCTTGCTTGACTCGGTGCGGGAGCCATAGGATGCGTTGGAACCGACCATGCGGCGGCATGGTCGTGTGTGCAAATGTGGCGTTTTGCCGTGGAGCCATGGTTAAGGGCCCTTCGGGCTCTCGGGTGATGGAAAACTCTATGGTGGAGAGGTGAGAGGCATCAAAATGGCTTAACCATGGCGTACGGGTGTGCTTGACCCGGTGCGAGAGCCCGTAGGATGCACGGGATCCGGCCGTGCGCCGGCACGGTCGTGTGTGCAATTATGGATGTTACGGAGTCGTGGAGCTATAGTTAAGGGCCGTTCGGGCTCTCGGGTGATGACAAACATTGTGGTGGTGGGGCCGGAGGTGTCAAAACGCCTTAACCATGGCATACGGTCGTGCTTGACCTAGTGTCGAGAGTTTTGTAGGACACGTAGGAACCGGCTGTGCGGTAGCATAGTCGTGTGTGCAAATATGGCTGTTCTAGAGCTGTGGAGCCATGGTTAAGGGCCATTCGGGTTCTTGGGCGGCAACAAATGCTGTGGTGGAGAGGCCAGCGGTGTCAAAACGCCTTAACCATAGTGCATGGGCGTGCTTGACTTGGTGCGAGGAGCCGTAGGATGCGCGGGAACCGGCCGTGCGGCAGCAAAGTCGTGTGTGCAAATATGGCGGTTACGGAGCCGTGGAGCGGAGGTTAAGTGCCGTTCGGGCTCTCAAGTGACGGCAAATGCTATGGTAGAGAGGCCAAAGGTGTCAAAATGCCTTAACCATGGCGTACGGGCATGCTTGACTCGGGCCGGGAGCCATAAAATGCGTTGGAACCGGCCGTGCGGCGGCATGGTCGTGTGTGCAAATATGGCGGTTTTGGAGCCGTGGAGGCATGGTTAAGGGCCCTTCGGGCTCTCGGGTGATGGAAAACTCTATGGTGGAGAGGTGAGAGGCATCAAAATGGCTTAACCATGGCGTACGGGCGTGCTTGACCCGGTGCCGAGAGCCATAGGATGCACGGGGATCCGGCCGTGCGGCGGCACGGTCGTGTGTGCAATTATGGATGTTGCGGAGTCGTGGAGCTATAGTTAAGGGCCGTTCGGGCTCTCGGGTGATGACAAACATTGTGGTGGTGAGGCCAGAGGCATCAAAACGCCTTAACCATGGCATACGGTCATGCTTGACCTAGTGTCGAGAGCTGTAGGACACGCAGGAACCGGCTGTGCGGTAGCATATTCGTGTGTGCAAATATGGCAGTTCTAGAGCTGTGGAGCCATGGTTAAGGGCCATTCGGGTTCTCGGGCGGCAACAAATGCTGTGGTGGAGAGGCTAGAGGTGTCAAAATGCCTTAACCATGGTGCGGGCATGCTTGACTTGGTGCGGGAGCCATAGGATGCGTTGGAAGCCGGCCGTGCGGCGGCATGGTCGTGTGTGCAAATATGGCGGTTACGGAGCCGTGGAGCCAAGGTTAAGGCCGTTCGGGCTCTCGGCGATGGCAAACGCTATGGTAGAGAGGCCGGAAGGTGTCAAAATGCCTTAACCATGGCGTACGGGCATGCTTGACTCGGTGCCGAGAGCCATAGGATGCGTTGGAACCGACCGTGCGGCGGCATGGTCGTGTGTGCAAATATGGCGGTTTTGCGGCCGTGGAGGCATGGTTAAGGGCCCTTCGGGCTCTCGGGTGATGAAAAACTCTATGGTGGAGAGGTGAGAGGCATCAAAATGGCTTAACCATGGCGTACGGGCGTGCTTGACCCGGTGCCGAGAGCCGTAGGATGCACGGGATCCGGCCGTGCGGCAGCACGGTCGTGTGTGCAATTATGGATGTTCAGAGTCGTGGAGCTATAGTTAAGGGCCGTTCGGGCTCTCGGGTGATGACAAATATTGTGGTGGTGAGGCCGGAGGTGTCAAAATGCCTTAACCATGGCATACGGTCGTGCTTGACCTAGTGTCGAGCTATAGGACATGCGAGGCGGGCGTGCGGTAGCATAGTCGTGTGTGCAAATATGGCGGTTCTAGAGTTTGTGGAGCCATGGTTAAGGGCCATTCGGGTTCTCGGCGGTAACAAATGCTGTGGTGGAGAGGCCAAAGGTGTTAAAATGCCTTAACCATGGTGCATGGGCGTGCTTGACTTGGTGCGAGGAGCCGTAGGATGCATAGGAACCGGCCGTGCGGCGGCAAAGTCGTGTGTGCAAATATGGCGGTTACGGAGCCGTGGAGCCGAGGTTAAGGGCCGTTCGGGCTCTCGGCGATGGACAAACGCTATGGTAGAGAGGCCGGAGGTGTCAAAATGCCTTAACCATGGCGTACGGGCATGCTTGACTCGGTGCCGAGGGAGCCATAGGATGCGTTGGAACCGACCATGCGGCGGCATGGTCGTGTGTGCAAATGTGGCGGTTTTGCGGCCGTGGAGCCATGGTTAAGGGCCCTTCGGGCTCTCGGGTGATGGAAAACTCTATGGTGGAGAGGTGAGAGGCATCAAAATGGCTTAACCATGGCGTACGGGTGTGCTTGACCCGGTGCGAGAGCCGTAGGATGCACGGGATCCGGCCGTGCGCGGCACGGTCGTGTGTGCAATTATGGATGTTACGGGTCGTGGAGCTATAGTTAAGGGCCGTTCGGGCTCTCGGGTGATGACAAACATTGTGGTGGTGGGGCCGGAGGTGTCAAAACGCCTTAACCATGGCATACGGTCGTGCTTGACCTAGTGTCGAGAGCTTGTAGGACACGTAGGAACCGGCTGTGCGGTAGCATAGTCGTGTGTGCAAATATGGCGGTTCTAGAGCGGTGGAGCCATGGTTAAGGGCCATTCGGGTTCTTGGGCGGCAACAAATGCTGTGGTGGAGAGGCCAAAGGTGTCAAAACGCCTTAACCATGGTGCATGGGCGTGCTTGACTTGGTGCGGAGCCGTAGGATGCGCATAGGAACCGGCCGTGCGGCGGCAAAGTCGTGTGTGCAAATATGGCGGTTCGGAGCCGTGGAGCCGAGGTTAAGTGCCGTTCGGGCTCTCGAGTGATGGCAAACGCTATGGTAGAGAGGCCGGAGAGGTGTCAAAATGCCTTAACCATGGCGTACGGGCATGCTTGACTCGGTGCGGGAGCCATAAATGCGTTGGAACCGGCCGTGCGGCGGCATGGTCGTGTGTGCAAATATGGCGGTTTTGGAGCCGTGGAGGCATGGTTAAGGGCCCTTCGGGCTCTCGGGTGATGGAAAACTCTATGGTGGAGAGGTGAGAGGCATCAAAATGGCTTAACCATGGCGTACGGGCGTGCTTGACCGGTGCCGAGAGCCATAGGATGCACGGGATCCGGACCGTGCGCGGCACGGTCGTGTGTGCAATTATGGATGTTCAGAGTCGTGGAGCTATAGTTAAGGGCCGTTCGGGCTCTCGGGTGATGACAAACATTGTGGTGGTGGGCCGGAGGCATCAAAATGCCTTAACCATGGCATACGGTCATGCTTGACCTAGTGTCGAGAGCTATAGGACACGTAGGAACCGTTTGTGCGGTAGCATAGTCGTGTGTGCAAATATGGCGGTTCTAGAGCGGTGGAGCCATGGTTAAGGGCCATTCGGGTTCTTGGGCGGCAACAAATGCTGTGGTGGAGAGGCTAGAGGTGTCAAAATGCCTTAACCATAGTGCACGGGCATGCTTGACTGGTGCGGGAGCCATAGGATGCGTTGGAGGAACCGGCCGTGCGGCGGCATGGTCGTGTGTGCAAATATGGCGGTTCGGAGCCGTGGAGCCAAGGTTAAGTGCCGTTCGGGCTCTCGGCGATGGCAAACGCTATGGTAGAGAGGCGAGAGGTGTCAAAATGCCTTAACCATGGCGTACGGGCATGCTTGACTCGGTGCGGGAGCCATAGGATGCGTTGGAACCGGCCGTGCGGCGGCATGGTCGTGTGTGCAAATATGGCGGTTTTGCGGCCGTGGAGGCATGGTTAAGGGCCCTTCGGGCTCTCGGGTGATGAAAACTCTATGGTGGAGAGGTGAGAGGCATCAAAATGGCTTAACCATGGCGTACGGGCGTGCTTGACCCGGTGCCGAGAGCCGTAGGATGCACGGGATCCGGCCGTGCGGCGGCACGGTCGTGTGTGCAATTATGGATGTTACGGAGTCGTGGAGCTATAGTTAAGGGCCGTTCGGGCTCTCGGGTGATGACAAACATTGTGGTGGTGAGGCCGGAGGCATCAAAACGCCTTAACCATGGCATACGGTCGTGCTTGACCTAGTGTCGAGAGCTATAGGACACGCGAACCGGGTTTGTGCGGTAGCATAGTTGTGTGTGCAAATATGGCGGTTCTAGAGTTTGTGGAGCCATGGTTAAGGGCCATTCGGGTTCTCGGCGGTAACAAACGCTGTGGTGGAGAGGGCAAAGGTGTCAAAATGCCTTAACCATGGTGCATGGGCGTGCTTGACTTGGTGCGAGGAGCCATAGGATGCGTTGGGTCGTGTGTGCCGGCCGTGCGGCGGCATGGTCGTGTGTGCAAATATGGCGGTTCGGAGCCGTGGAGCCAAGGTTAAGGGCCGTTCAAAATGAGGCTCTCGGCGATGGCAAACGCTATGGTAGAGAGGCCGAGAGGTGTCAAAATGCCTTAACCATGGCGTACGGGCATGCTTGACTCGGTGCCGGGAGCCATAGGATGCGTTGGAACCGACCCGTGCGGCGGCATGGTCGTGTGTGCAAATATGGCGGTTTTGCGGCCGTGGAGCCATGGTTAAGGGCCCTTCGGGCTCTCGGGTGATGGAAAACTCTATGGTGGAGAGGTGAGAGGCATCAAAATGGCTTAACCATGGCGTACGGGTGTGCTTGAACCGGTGCCGAGAGCCGTAGGATGCACGGGATCCGGCCGTGCGGCGGCACGGTCGTGTGTGCAATTATGGATGTTGCAGGTCGTGGAGCTATAGTTAAGGGCCGTTCGGGCTCTCGGGTGATGACAAATATTGTGGTGGTGAGGCCGGAGGCGTCAAAACGCCTTAACCATGGCATACGGTCGTGCTTGACCTAGTGTCGAGAGCTATAGGACACGCGGGGGCCGGCGTGCGGTAGCATAGTCGTGTGTGCAAATATGGCAGTTCTAGAGCTGTGGAGCCATGGTTAAGGGCCATTCGGGTTCTTGGGCGGTAACAAATGCTGTGGTGGAGAGGCCAAAGGTGTTAAAATGCCTTAACCATGGTGCATGGGCGTGCTTGACTTGGTGCGAGGAGCCGTAGGATGCATAGGAACCGGCCGTGCGGCAGCAAAGTCGTGTGTGCAAATATGGCAGTTCTGGAGCCGTGGAGCCGAGGTTAAGGGCCGTTCAGGCTCTCGGTGACGGCAAATGCTATGGTAGAGAGGCCGAGAGGTGTCAAAATGCCTTAACCATGGCGTACGGGCTTGCTTGACTCGGTGCGGGAGCCATAAAATGCGTTGGAACCGACCATGCGGCGGCATGGTCGTGTGTGCAAATGTGGCGGTTTTCTTGCCGTGGAGCCATGGTTAAGGGCCCTTCGGGCTCTCGGGTGATGGAAAACTCTATGGTGGAGAGGTGAGAGGCATCAAAATGGCTTAACCATGGCGTACGGGTGTGCTTGAACCGGTGCCGAGAGCCGTAGGATGCACGGGATCCGGCCGTGCGCGGGCACGGTCGTGTGTGCAATTATGGATGTTCGGAGTCGTGGAGCTATAGTTAAGGGCCGTTCGGGCTCTCGGGTGATGACAAACATTGTGGTGGTGGGCCGGAGGCATCAAAACGCCTTAACCATGGCATACGGTCGTGCTTGACCTAGTGTCGAGAGCTGTAGGACACGTAGGAACCGGGCGTGCGGTAGCATATTCGTGTGTGCAAATATGGCGGTTCTAGAGCGGTGGAGCCATGGTTAAGGGCCATTCGGGTTCTTGGGCGGCAACAAATGCTGTGGTGGAGAGGCTAGAGGTGTCAAAATGCCTTAACCATAGTGCATGGGCATGCTTGACTTGGTGCGAGGAGCCGTAGGATGCGTTGGAACCGGCCGTGCGGCAGCAAAGTCGTGTGTGCAAATATGGCGGTTACGGAGCCGTGGAGCCGAGGTTAAGTGCCGTTCGGGCTCGAGTGATGGCAAACGCTATGGTAGAGAGGCCGGAGGTGTCAAAATGCCTTAACCATGGCGTACGGGCATGCTTGACTCGGTCTTGCCGGGAGCCATAGGATGCGTTGGAACCGGCCGTGCGGCGGCATGGTCGAGTGTGCAAATATGGCGGTTTTGGAGCCGTGGAGGCATGGTTAAGGGCCCTTCGGGCTCTCGGGTGATGGAAAACTCTATGGTGGAGAGGTGAGAGGCATCAAAATGGCTTAACCATGGCGTACGGGCGTGCTTGACCCGGTGCCGAGAGCCATAGGATGCACGGGATCGGCCGTGTGGCGGCACGGTCGTGTGTGCAATTATGGATGTTACGGAGTCGTGGAGCTATAGTTAAGGGCCGTTCGGGCTCTCGGGTGATGACAAACATTGTGGTGGTGAGGCCAGAGGCATCAAAATGCCTTAACCATGGCATACGGTCATGCTTGACCTAGTGTCGAGAGCTATAGGACACGCACGAACTGGCTGTGCGGTAGCATAGTCGTGTGTGCAAATATGGCAGTTCTAGAGCTGTGGAGCCATGGTTAAGGGCCATTCGGGTTCTCGGGCGGTAATAAACGCTGTGGTGGAGAGGCCAAAGGTGTCAAAATGCCTTAACCATGGTGCACGGGCGTGCTTGACTCGGTGCGGGGAGCCATAGGACGCGTTGGAACCGACCATGCGGCAGCATGGTCGTGTGTGCAAATATGGCAGTTCTGGAGCCGTGGAGCCATGGTTAAGGGCCCTTCAGGCTCTCGGGCGATGGCAAACGCTATGGTAGAGAGGCGAGAGGTGTCAAAATGCCTTAACCATGGCGTACGGGCATGCTTGACTCAGTGCCGAGAGCCATAGGATGCGTTGGAACCGGCCATGCGGCAGCATGGTCGTGTGTGCAAATATGGCGTTTTGCGGCCGTGGAGCCCATGGTTAAGGGCCCTTCAGGCTCTCGGGTGATGAAAAACTCTATGGTGGAGAGGTGAGAGGCATCAAAATGGCTTAACCATGGCGTACGGGCGTGCTTGACCCGGTGCCGAGAGCCGTAGGATGCACGGGGATCCGGCCGTGCGCCGGCACGGTCGTGTGTGCAATTATGGATGTTACGGAGGTCGTGGAGCTATAGTTAAGGGCCGTTCGGGCTCTCGGGTGATGACAAATATTGTGGTGGTGAGGCCGGAGGTGTCAAACGCCTTAACCATGGCATACGGTCATGCTTGACCTAGTGTCGAGAGCTATAGGACATGCGTAGGCGGGCGTGCGGTAGCATAGTCGTGTGTGCAAATATGGCGGTTCTAGAGCGGTGGAGCCATGGTTAAGGGCCATTCGGGTTCTCGGCGGCAACAAACGCTGTGGTGGAGAAGCCAAAGGTGTTAAAATGCCTTAACCATGGTGCATGGGCGTGCTTGACTTGGTGCGAGGAGCCGTAGGACGCATAGGAACCGGCCGTGCGGCAAAGTCGTGTGTGCAAATATGGCGGTTACGGAGCCGTGGAGCCGAGGTTAAGGGCCGTTCGAGGCTCTCGAGCGACGACAAACGCTATGGTAGAAAGGCCGAGGTGTCAAAATGCCTTAACCATGGCGTACGGGCTTGCTTGACTCGGTGCCGGGAGCCATAGGACGCGTTGGAACCGACCATGCGGCGGCATGGTCATGTGTGCAAATGTGGCGGTTTTCTGCCGTGGAGCCATGGTTAAGGGCCCTTCGGGCTCTCGGGTGATGGAAAACTCTATGGTGGAGAGGTGAGAGGCATCAAAATGGCTTAACCATGGCGTACGGGTGTGCTTGACCGGTGCCGAGAGCCATAGGATGCACGGGATCCGGCCGTGCGCCGGCACGGTCGTGTGTGCAATTATGGATGTTACGGAGTCGTGGAGCTATAGTTAAGGGCCGTTCGGGCTCTCGGGTGATGACAAACATTGTGGTGGTGGGGCCGGAAGGTGTCAAAACGCCTTAACCATGGCATACGGTCGTGCTTGACCTAGTGTCGAGAGCATAGGACACGTAGGAACCGGGGTGTGCGGTAGCATAGTCGTGTGTGCAAATATGGCGGTTCTAGAGCGGTGGAGCCATGGTTAAGGGCCATTCGGGTTCTTGGGCGGCAACAAATGCGTGGTCGAGAGGCTAGCGGTGTCAAAATGCCTTAACCATAGTGCATGGGCGTGCTTGACTTGGTGCGGGAGCCGTAGGATGCGCGAGGACCCGGCCGTGCGGCGGCAAATTCGTGTGTGCAAATATGGCGGTTACGGAGCCGTGGAGCCGAGGTTAAGTGCCGTTCGGGCTCTCGAGTGATGGCAAACGCTATGGTAGAGAGGCGAGAGGTGTCAAAATGCCTTAACCATGGCGTACGGGCATGCTTGACTCGAGCCGGGAGCCATAAAATGCGTTGGAACCGGCCGTGCGGCGGCATGGTCGAGTGTGCAAATATGGCGGTTTTGGAGCCGTGGAGGCATGGTTAAGGGCCCTTCGGGCTCTCGGGTGATGGAAAACTCTATGGTGGAGAGGTGAGAGGCATCAAAATGGCTTAACCATGGTGTACGGGCGTGCTTGACCCGGTGCCAAGAGCCATAGGATGCACGGGGATCCGGCCGTGCGGCGGCACGGTCGTGTGTGCAATTATGGATGTTACGGAGTCGTGGAGCTATAGTTAAGGGCCGTTCGGGCTCTCGGGTGATGACAAACATTGTGGTGGTGAGGCCGGAGGCATCAAAACGCCTTAACCATGGCATACGGTCATGCTTGACCTAGTGTCAAGAGCTATAGGACACGCACGAACCGGGCTGTGCGGTAGCATATTCGTGTGTGCAAATATGGCGGTTCTAGAGCTGTGGAGCCATGGTTAAGGGCCATTCGGGGTTCTCGGGCGGCAACAAACACTTTGTGGTGGAGAGGCTAGAGGTGTCAAAATGCCTTAACCATGGTGTACGGGCATGCTTGACTTGGTGCGGGAGCCATAGGATGCGTTGGAACCGGCCGTGCGGCGGCATGGTCGTGTGTGCAAATATGGCGGTTACGGAGCCGTGGAGCCAAGGTTAAGGGCCATTCGGGCTCTCGGCGATGGCAAACGCTATGGTTGAGAGGCCGAGAGGTGTCAAAATGCCTTAACCATGGTGTACGGGCATGCTTGACTCGGTCTGCCGAGAGCCATAGGATGCGTTGGAACCGACCGTGCGGCAGCATGGTCGTGTGTGCAAATATGGCGGTTTTTTGCCGTGGAGCCATGGTTAAGGGCCCTTCGGGCTCTCGGGTGATGAAAAACTCTATGGTGGAGAGGTGAGAGGCATCAAAATGGCTTAACCATGGCGTACGGGCGTGCTTAAGCGGTTGACCCGGATGCTTGGATCCGGCCGTGCGCCGGAGTCGTGTGTGCAATTATGGATGCAGGTCGTGGAGCTATAGTTAAGGGCCGTTCGGGCTCTCGGGTGATGACAAACATTGTGGTGGTGGGCGAGGTGTCAAAACGCCTTAACCACATACGATCGTGCGTGTGTGCAATTATGGATGTTCTTGTTGGGAATATGCCCTAGAGGTAATCATACAGATGATGATATTCCGCTTGTATCCATGATATATAAAATATGTCTATTGAATATCCTTTAAAGACAACTTGTATTGATTGGCAATTATGTGAATTGTTTGTGGAACTCTTTTACTTGTATGGTTATTCTATATTCGTCCTGGTCGGAGTTCATGTGAGGACACACATGAATATTAGACTAGCACATTATTAGTTGATGACTATGTTTCACAAGTCATGGACATGGAGATGTCGAACTAATAATGTGGGCACATGTATGACATGTAGGCTGGATGACCCGACATGAGATTGTCTCTATACACATCATATATGTTATGTCCTTCGACTGAGATTGTTGTATGTACTCGAGATGTGTATCGACTTGCTTAGGGACCGACAAACGCTACTCCGTCCTGGGTAGTTATAAAGGATGTCTTCGGGTTTGTCGAGAAGCATCTTTGCGAGACATAGACAATCAAGATGGGACTTGCCCCTCTCTAATGAGAGAGATATCACTGGATCACTCAAGTGATTGGATCAACAAATGCATGGCCGTGCTTGGGTTAAGTGTTAACCCACGAGTTGAACCATATATCATGAGGCAAGGGAGTAACTTGTATATGGTCGTAGTGGTTCGTCGATATGATCATTTGCGTACGCATAGGAGTTGTCATGCCTTGCTAGAGGCCATTTGTCGGCTATTGGGCGAATAGGAGTATTCGGCCCATGTCTATGTGTGCGTGAACCCATAGGGTCGCACGCTTAAGAGGCTGGAAGCCTAATTCGAGTTGGACTCGAATTAGACAAGGCTTAGGGTTTCTAATGCGTCTCCAATTCGGAAAGCACATGAGAGACACCTATATAAGAAGAGGGGAGGGGTGTGGCCAAACACACACAACAAATCCACGCCTTTGGCAGCCGCCGTCGCCCTCCACGCTCTCGCCTTCGCTCCTCGTGGACCTAGCAATCCGGAGGCGCATCGCTTCTCCCTCGTACGTGTGTGACACCTCGGAGGTGCTGCATCGGAGCACGAGGACGAACCGCACGAACCGCAAGTGGTGGGAGGAGTTGTTGGACGACCCACGCACGGCACCGCTGCTGCTGTGACACGTTCGACTACATCGAGTCGTCTTCGCTGCATCTGCGCGTCTAGTGGTAATCCCGTAACATTTTGTAACTAGTAGTAGATCTGGGCGATGAGGTAAAAAGTTTTGTTTTACGGCTAGCGTAGCACCCTCATAACCCTACGGTGGTATCGGGCTCTATCTGCGTTGTTATAGGTTACGGATGTCGCATATGTGATATGCGTGGTTTTAGATGAGTCTCGATCTTGGTTCATGATCTTGCCACGTTGGTCTTGTAACGATCTACTCGTACGGTCGAATTCCGCCATCCGAGTTAAGTGATACATGTAAATCCAATCACAGCGAGTTAGAGATCAATCAGATTGATCGAATTGAACCCTAGGTCAAGTGCCGAGCGCATGTGATGCGCGGCGGTGGCGATTGGATCAGCCACCGGGCGCCGGGTTCTGAGAAAAGTTCTGTTCGTAAAACAGCTGTAACTTTTTAACCGTAACTCGGATCGAGAGGATTCTTAAACCAAAGTTGTAGAGAAAAAAATTTTACATACACCCCAAACTGACTTGTCAGTTTGGCCCGAGCCAGATTTGCGAAAAACGGCTTGGAAGATAGAGTTTTTCACGATTTACTTTTTGTAGTCGGAATCGGTTACCTACGTTTTGCAGGTTTTGATGATGGTGGTATAGCCCATATCTCGTGTTTATGTCGTTCTTACCATGTTCTATTTTCACATGCTATAATGTTTTTGTCTACATTCGTGCGGTAGTGAAGTAGAACGATCCTCGGTAATGTTTAAGTTTGTGCTCCCCAAACCTTGCCTTTGTCATTTGTCTTGTACAATCGATGGTGGGTCTATGAAATTAGGGTGCCATCGATTTTACTTGACTAAAACGAGGTTCGTATCGGATACTTGCGTTGCGAAGGTTTGGTTGCTTAAACAAGGTCATCCTAACGGTTAGGGACCTTGGAGCATGAGAAGTTGGTAACCCAAGCATAGAGATGCTATCCAACAACAAGAGTCATATGCGATATGATTAGCAAAGAGTTGCTTACCGATCTATCATGTCTTCTAGCGGTGATGCTAAAGCTCACTAGTCGACTTGCTAGTTGTGGGTCTTGAATCACTAAGTTTCAATCGAGGGATATTGATTTTAGTGGGAGTAGATCATATTTGATATTATTTACTCTATCATGGATATTTTGTCTTAGTATTTTGCATTACTTATGTTGTAGATTAATGGCGTCTTCTAAGCAACCATTTACTTTGCGTTCGATTCTTGAGAAAGATAAGTTGAATGGAACAAATTATGCGGATTGGATCCGCAATCGAGAATTGTTCTCGGGGCTGAGAAAAAGGAGGAATATCTAGACACCCCTTACCCGGATGAGCTGCTTGATGATGCATCACAATCACTCTTTGTGACCAAGCTAACTCGGAGGGTGCAGCTATTGGGCCACACGTAATCAAGATGGTTGGTTACACTAAGAGGTTGGAGAAGCTAGGCTTCCCAATTGGCCCAGAGTTGGCTACTGATTTCATTCTCTCGTCTCTGCCACCTAGCTATGGGAACTTCATTGCGAACTACCATATGCATGGGGCGAGAGGGGCTTGAATGAGTTGTGTGGCATGCGAAAACAGCGGTGACATTAAGAAGCGAGGTCGGTGGCCAAGTATTGGCAGTCCCGAACAAGCCTAACTTTAAGAGAAAGAAGGGCCGGGGGAAGAAAAAGGGCAAGGCTAAAGATGAGATCTCCAAGCCGGCTCCGCCCGCCCCCAAAGCTGGACCACCGGCGATGCTAAATGTTTTCATTGTGGTAAGAATGGTCACTGGAAGAGAAAGCGCAAGCTGTACTTGGCGTCCTTAGAGAAGGACGGCGGTAGTAAAAGTACTCCCGCTCATACGCTTGTTGTTTATGTTACAGACATCTTCCTCGCTAACTCTTATATCAATTCTTGGGTATTTGATACCGGATCGGTTGCTCATATTTGCAATACGATGCAAGGAATGATAAGAAGTAGAAGCGTGAAGAAAGGAGAGGTTGATTTCCGCGTGGGCAACAATGCAAGAGTTCTTTGCGTTGAACGTCGGGACGATGCAACTTCACTGCCATCGGGATTTGTCATGGAATTGAATAATTGTTATTTTGTTCCTAGTCTAAGTCGAAACATTATGTCACCTTCATGTTTGATGAAGGATGGTTATTCATTTGCGAGTAAAGACAATGGTTGTGTTATCTCGAAGAATGATATGTTTGTGGCTCTTGTATCCATTGTGAATGGATTATTTATTTTAAATCTTGATGATGCACACTGTACGTAATGTTAATGCTAAAAGGCCTCGGCTTAATGAGTTAAGTCCTACATATATGTGGCATTGTCGTTTGGGTCATATAAGTGAAAATCGCATGAAGAGACTCCATGATGATGGACTTCTAACTTCGTTTGATTTTGAATCTTATGAGACATGTGAGACTTGCCTTTTAGGCAAGATGACCAAGACGCCTTTCTCGGGTTTTCCCGAGAGAGCGTCGACTTATTGGAACTAGTACATAGTGATGTATGTGGACCAATGAGCACGCTTGACTAGAGGCGGTTTTCAATACTTCATAACTTTTACGATGACTTTAGTAGATATGGCTATGTCTACCTAATGAAGCATAAGTGCGAAACATTTGAAAAGTTCAAAGAATTTCAGAATGAAGTAGAGAACCAACGTGGCAAGAAAATTAAGGCCTTGCGATCGATCGTGGAGGCGAATATTTGAGTCATGAGTTTAGCAATCATCTTAAGAGTTGCGGAATTGTTCCACTGGCTTACGCCACAGGAACGCCACGGAGAAATGGCGTGTACGGCGGCGTAATCGGACTTTGTTGGACATGGTTCGGTCTATGATGAGCAGTCGGACCTACCTTTATCGTTTTGGGGATATGCTCTAGAAACGGCCGCTTTCACATTGAATAGAGTACCATCTAAGTCCGTAGTTAAGACACCATATGAGATATGGACTGGGAAGAGTCCTAGTTTGTCTTTTCTAAAAATTTGGGGTTGTGAGGTTTATGTCAAACGGCTTATATCGAGATAAGCTAACACCCAAATCGGACAAGTGTTTTTTCGTGGGATATCCAAAGGAAACTTTAGGATATTACTTCTACAACCGCTCGAGAGGGCAAAGTGTTTGTTGCTCGAAACGGTGTTTTCTTAGAGAAAGAGTTTCTCAAAGAGAGAAGAGTGGACAAAAGGTGTATCTTGAAGAAGTTCAAGATGAGCCGTCGAGAAGGACTCTACAGTGATGCTAATGTAGCGAGAACAAGTTGAGATGCCGTGGCCACGAAACACCTCCACAACCACGAAGATCGGCAAGACTTTGCAAGTTGCGTGGGGATCTGTTATTGTTGGACGATGACGAACACGCAACATACGCGAAGCTATGATGGACTCGAGATTCCGAGCAATGGCGAGTGCCATGAGATCCGAGATAGATTCCATGGGAAATAATCAAGTTTGGAACTTGGTTGACCCGCGATGGTGTTAGACCCATCGAGTGCAAATGGATCTATAAAAGAAGAAAGATATGGACGGAAATGTTCACGTCTATAAAGCTCGACTTGTCACAAAGGGTTTTCGGCAAGTTCAAGGAATTGACTACGACGAGACATTCTCTCCGGTAAGCGATGCTTAAATCTATCCGGATCATTCTAGCAATAGCGCCTATTTCGATTATGAAATTTGGCGGATGGATGTTAAAACGACCTTTCTAAATGGAAATTTGGAAGAGGACGTGTATATGATACGGCCGAAGGTTTTGTTGATCCAAATAATCTTTGGAAAAATATGCAAGCTTAAGAAATCTATTTATGGGTTAAAGCAAGCATCTCGGAGTTGGAACATTCGTTTTGATGAGGTTGTCAAAGGGTTTGGCTTCCGTCGAATGAAGAAGAGCCTTGTGTTTACCAAAAGGCTAGTGGGATGTTGTTGTATTTCTAATCTTGTATGTGGATGACATACTATTGATTGGGAATGACATTCCTATGTTGCAATGCAGCCAAAGACTTCTTTGAATAATAGTTTTTCTATGAAGGATTTGGGAGATGCAGCATACATCTTGGGCATTAAGATCTATAGAGATAGGTCGAAAAGGCTAATAGGATTATGCCAAGATACATATATTGACAAGGTGTTGAAACGGTTCAACATGGAGCAATCCAAGAAAGGGTTCTTGCCTATGTCACATGGTATGCGCTTTAGCGACAAGCAATGTCCTTCATCAGATGAAGAGCGCAAACGCATGAGTAAGGTTCCATATGCTTCGGCAGTCGGTTCCATCATGTATGCCATGATATGTACTCGCCCGAGATGTCTCATATGCTCTAAGTGTTGCAAGCGGTACCAAGGCAATCCTGGTGAGAGTCTTGGGATATTTGGTTAAAAACATCCTTAAGTACTTGAGAAGAACTAAGGATGAGTTCTCGATCTATGGAGGTGAGGAAGAGCTCGTTGTAAATGGTTACACCAATGCTAGCTTCCAAAGCGATGTAGATGATTCACAATCTCAATCGGGTTTCGTGTTCACGGTAAATGGTGGTGCGTAAGGTTTGGAAAAGTTCCAAGCGGAGACGGTGTCCGATTCTACAACGAAGCCGAGTACATTGCGGCCGGAAGCTACAAAGGAAGGTGTTTGGATGAGGTGTTTCCTCATTGATCTTGGTGTGTTTCCTAATGCGGCTAGCCCATTGAATCTACATTGTGATAATAATGGGGGCGATAGTGCGGGCTAAGGAGCCAAGGAATCACCGAAGAACAAACATGTACGGCGGAAATTTCACCTCATTCGACGGTTCATCGGTGAAGGTGAAATTAAAATGTTCAAAATACATACGGATTTGAATGTAGCGAGATCCGTTGACAAAGGCTCTTCCACGGCCTAAGCATGAGGCGCACATGAGGTCTATGGGGATTAGACATATTAGAGATTAACTCTAGTGCAAGTGGGAAGCTGTTGGGAATATGCCCTAGAGGTAATCATAGAGATGATGATATTCCGCTTGTATCCATGATATATAAAATATGTCCATTGAATATCCATTAAAGACAACTTGTATTGATTGGCAATTATGTGAATTGTTTGTGGAACTCTTTTACTTGTATGGTTATTCTATATTCGTCCCTGGTCGGAGTTCATGTGAGGACACACATGAATATTAGACTAGCACATTATTAGTTGATGACTATGTTTCACAAGTCATGGACATGGAGATGTCGAACTAATAATGTGGGCACATGTATGACATGTAGGCTGGATGACCCGACATGAGATTGTCTCTATACACATCATATATGTTATGTCCTTCGACACGAGATTGTTGTATGTACTCGAGATGTGTATCGACTTGCTTAGGGGACCGACAAACGCTACTCCGTCTTTGGGTAGTTATAAAGGATGTCTTCGGGTTTGTCGAGAAGCATCTTTGCGAGACATAGACAATCAAGATGGGACTTGCCCCTCTCTAATGAGAGAGATATCTTTGGATCACTCATGTGATTGGATCAACAAATGCATGGCCGTGCTTGGGTTAAGTGTTAACCCACGAGTTGAACCATATATCATGAGGCAAGGGAGTAACTTGTATATGGTCGTAGTGGTTCGTCGATATGATCATTTGCGTACGCATAGGAGTTGTCATGCCTTGCTAGAGGCGGCTGTCGGCTATTGGGCGAATAGGAGTATTCGGCCCATGTCTATGTGTGCGTGAACCCATAGGGTCGCACGCTTAAGAGGTGGAAGCCTAATTCGAGTTGGACTCGAATTAGACAAGGCTTAGGGTTTCTAATGCGTCTCCAATTCGGAAAGCACATGAGAGACACCTATATAAGAAGAGGGGAGGGGGCGTGGCCAAACACACACAACCAATCCACGCCTTTGGCAGCCGCCGTCGCCCTCCACGCTCTCGCCTTCGCTCCTCGCGGACCTAGCAGTCCGGAGGCGCATCGCTTCTCCCTCGTACGTGTGTGACACCTCGGAGGTGCTGCATCTGGAGCACGAGGACGAACCGCACGAACCGCAAGTGGTGGGAGGAGTTGCTGGACGACCACGCAACCGCACGGCACCGCTGCGACGCGTTTGACTACATCGAGTCGTCTTCCGCCGCATCGCGCGTCTAGTGGTAATCCCGTAACCTGTAACTAGTAGTAGATCCTGGGCGATGAGGTAAAAAGTTTTGTTTTCTGGCTAGCGTAGCACCCTCATAACCCTACAGTTCTGGGGTCGTGGAGCTATAGTTAAGGGCCGTTCGGGCTCTTGGGTGATGACAAATATTGTGGTGGTGAGGCCAGAGGCGTCAAAACGCCTTAACCATGGCATACGGTCGTGCTTGACCTAGTGTCGAGAGCTATAGGACATGCAGGAACCGGGGCGTTGGTAGCATAGTCGTGTGTGCAAATATGGCGAGTTATAGAGCGGTGGAGCCATGGTTAAGGGCCATTCGGGTTCTCGGTGGTAATAAATCTTTGTGGTGGAGAGGCCAAAGGTGTTAAAACGCCTTAACCATGGTGCATGGGCGTGCTTGACTTGGTGCGAGGAGCCGTAGGACGCATAGGAACCGGCCGTGTGGCAGCAAAGTCGTGTGTGCAAATATGGCAGTTCTGGAGCCGTGGAGCCGAGGTTAAGGGCCGTTCAGGCTCTCGAGCGATGACAAACGCTATGGTAGAGAGGCCAGAGGTGTCAAAATGCCTTAACCATGGCGTACGGGCTTGCTTGACTCAGTGTCGGGAGCCATAGGATGCGTTGGAACCGACCATGCGGCAAAGCATGGTCGTGTGTGCAAATGTGGCGGTTTTTGGAGCCGTGGAGCCATGGTTAAGGGCATTTTAGGCTCTCGGGTGATGGAAAACTCTATGGTGGAGAGGTGAGAGGCATCAAAATGGCTTAACCATGGCGTACGGGTGTGCTTGAACTGGTGCCGAGAACCGTAGGATGCACGGGGATCCGGCCGTGCGCAAAGCACGGTCGTGTGTGCAATTATGGATATTCCGGAGTCGTGGAGCTATAGTTAAGGGCCGTTCGGGCTCTCGGGTGATGACAAACATTGTGGTGGTGGGGCCGGAGGTGTCAAAATGCCTTAACCATGGCATACGGTCATGCTTGACCTAGTGTCGAGAGTTTGTAGGACACGTAGGAACCGGCCGTGCGGCAGCATAGTCGTGTGTGCAAATATGGCTGTTCTAGAGCGGTGGAGCCATGGTTAAGGGCCATTCGGGTTCTTGGGTGGCAACAAATGCTGTGGTCGAGAGGCCAGCGGTGTCAAAACGCCTTAACCATAGTGCATGGGCGTGCTTGACTTGGTGCGAGGAGCCGTAGGATGCGCAGGAACCGCCGTGCGGCAGGAAAGTCGTGTGTGCAAATATGGCGGTTACGGAGCCGTGGAGCCGAGGTTAAGTGCCGTTCGGGCTCTCGAGTGACGGCAAATGCTATGGTAGAGAGGTCAGAGGTGTCAAAATGCCTTAACCATGTCGTACGGGCATGCTTGACTCGAGCCGGGAGCCATAAAATGCATTGGAACCGGCCGTGCGGCGGCATGGTCGAGTGTGCAAATATGGCAGTTTTGGAGCCGTGGAGGCATGGTTAAGGGCCCTTCGGGCTCTCGGGTGATGGAAAACTCTATGGTGGAGAGGTGAGAGGCATCAAAATGGCTTAACCATGGCGTACGGGCGTGCTTGACCCGGTGCCGAGAGCCATAGGATGCACGGGGATCCGACCGTGCGGTAGCACGGTCGTGTGTGCAATTATGGATGTTTGAGTCGTGGAGCTGTAGTTAAGGGCCGTTCGGGCTCTCGGGTGATGACAAACATTGTGGTGGTGAGGCCAGTGGCATCAAAACGCCTTAACCATGGCATACGGTCATGCTTGACCTAGTGTCAAGAAGCTATAGGACACGCACGGCAGCCGTGCGGTCGCATATTCGTGTGTGCAAATATGGCAGTTCTAGAGCGTGGAGCCATGGTTAAGGGCCATTCGGGTTCTCGGGGCGGCAACAAACGCTGTGATGGAGAGGCTAGAGGTGTCAAAATGCCTTAACCATGGCGTACGGGCATGCTTGACTCGGTGCCGGGAGCCATAGGATGCGTTGGAACCGGCCGTGCGGCGGCATGGTCGTGTGTGCAAATATGGCGGTTACGGAGCCGTGGAGCCAAGGTTAAGGGCCGTTCAAGCTCTAGAGCGATGGCAAACGCTATGGTAGAGAGGCTAGAGGTGTCAAAATGCCTTAACCATGGCGTACGGGCATGCTTGACTCGGTGCAAGAGCCATAGGATGCGTTGGAACCGACCGTGCGGCGGCATGGTCGTGTGTGCAAATATGGCGGTTTTGCGGCCGTGGAGCGTGGTTATGGGCCCTTCAGGCTCTCGGGTGATGAAAAACTCTATGGTGGAGAGGTGAGAGGCATCAAAATGGCTTAACCATGGCGTACGGGCGTGCTTGACCCGGTGCCGAGAGCCGTAGGATGCACCGGGATCCGGCCGTGCGGCAGCACGGTCGTGTGTGCAATTATGGATGTTCGGAGTCGTGGAGCTATAGTTAAGGGCCATTCGGGCTCTCGGGTGATGACAAATATTGTGGTGGTGAGGCCGGGCGTCAAAACGCCTTAACCAAGGCATACGGTCGTGCTTGACCTAGTGTCGAGAGCTATAGGACATGCAGGAACCGGCGTGCGGTAGCATAGTCGTGTGTGCAAATATGGCGGTTCTAGAGCTGTGGAGCCATGGTTAAGGGCCATTCGGGTTCTCGGGCGGTAATAAATGCTGTGGTGGAGAGGCCAAAGGTGTTAAAATGCCTTATCCATGGTGCATGGGCGTGCTTGACTTGGTGCGAGGAGCCGTAGGACGCATAGGAACCGGCCGTGCGGCGGCAAAGTCGTGTGTGCAAATATGGCGGTTACGGAGCCGTGGAGCCGAGGTTAAGGGCCGTTCGGGCTCTCAAGCGATGACAAACGCTATGGTAGAGAGGCCGAGGTGTCAAAATGCCTTAACCATGGCGTACGGGCTTGCTTGACTCGGTCGGGAGCCATAGGACGCGTTGGAACCGACCATGCGGCGGCATGGTCGTGTGTGCAAATGTGGCGTTTTTGCCGTGGAGCCATGGTTAAGGGCCCTTCGGGCTCTCGGGTGATGTAAAACTCTATGGTGGAGAGGTGAGAGGCATCAAAATGGCTTAACCATGGCGTACGGGTGTGCTTGAACCGGTGCCGAGCCGTAGGATGCACGGGGATCCGGCCGTGCGCCGGCACAGTCGTGTGTGCAATTATGAATGTTCAGAGTCGTGGAGCTATAGTTAAGGGCCGTTCGGGCTCTCGGGTGATGACAAACATTGTGGTGGTGGGGCCGGAGGTGTCAAAATGCCTTAACCATGGCATACGGTCGTGCTTGACCTAGTGTCGAGCATGGGACACGTAGGAACCGGCTGTGCGGTAGCATAGTCGTGTGTGCAAATATGGCGGTTCTAGAGCGGTGGAGCCATGGTTAAGGGCCATTCGGGTTCTTGGGCGGCAACAAATGCTGTGGTCGAGAGGCCTAGCGGTGTCAAAATGCCTTGACCATAGTGCATGGGCGTGCTTGACTTGGTGCGAGGAGCCGTAGGATGCGGGGAACCGGCCGTGCGGTAGCAAAGTCGTGTGTGCAAATATGGCGGTTACGGAGCCGTGGAGCCGAGGTTAAGTGCCGTTCGGGCTCTCGAGTGATGGCAAACGCTATGGTAGAGAGGCCGAGAGGTGTCAAAATGCCTTAACCATGGCGTACGGGCATGCTTGACTCGAGCGGGAGCCATAAAATGCGTTGGAACCGATCGTGCGGCGGCATGGTCGAGTGTGCAAATATGGCAGTTTTGGAGCCGTGGAGGCATGGTTAAGGGCCCTTCGGGCTCTCGGGTGATGGAAAACTCTATGGTGGAGAGGTGAGAGGCATCAAAATGGCTTAACCATGGCGTACGGGTGTGCTTGACCCGGTGCGAGAGCCATAGGATGCACGGGGATCCGGCCGTGTGGCAGCACGGTCGTGTGTGCAATTATGGATGTTACGGAGTCATGGAGCTATAGTTAAGGGCCGTTCAGGCTCTCGGGTGATGACAAACATTGTGGTGGTAAGGCCAGAGGCATCAAAATGCCTTAACCATGTCATACGGTCATGCTTGACCTAGTGTCAAGAGTATAGGACACGCACGAACCATGCGGTAGCATATTCGTGTGTGCAAATATGGCAATTCTAGAGCTGTGGAGCCATGGTTAAGGGCCATTCGGGTTCTCGAGGCGGCAACAAACGCTGTGTTGGAGAGGCTAGAGGTGTCAAAATGCCTTAACCATGGCGTACGGGCATGCTTGACTCGGTGCCGGGAGCCATAGGATGCGTTGAACCGGCCGTGCGGGGGCATGGTCGTGTGTGCAAATATGGCAGTTCTGGAGCCGTGGAGCCAAGGTTAAGGGCCGTTCGGGCTCTCGGCGATGGCAAACGCTATGGTAGAGAGGCCGGAAGGTATCAAAATGCCTTAACCATGGCGTACGGGCATGCTTGACTCGGTGTCGAGAGCCATAGGATGCGTTGGAACCGACCGTGCGGCGGCATGGTCGTGTGTGCAAATATGGCGGTTTGCGGCCGTGGAGCCGTGGTTAACGGCCCTTCGAGGCTCTCGGGTGATGAAAAACTCTATGGTGGAGAGGTGAGAGGCATCAAAATGGCTTAACCATGGCGTACGGGCGTGCTTGACCTGGTGCCGAGAGCCGTAGGATGCACGGGATCCGGCCGTGCGGCGGCACGGTCGTGTGTGCAATTATGGATGTTCGGAGTCGTGGAGCTATAGTTAAGGGCCGTTCGGGCTCTCGGGTGATGACAAATATTGTGGTGGTGAGGCCGGGAGACATCAAAATGCCTTAACCATGGCATACGGTTGTGCTTGACCTAGTGTCGAGAGCTATAGGACATGCAGGAACGGGCGTGCGGTAGCATAGTCGTGTGTGCAAATATGGCAGTTCTAGAGCTGTGGAGCCATGGTTAAGGGCCATTCGGGTTCTCGGGTGGTAATAAACGCTGTGGTGGAGAGGCCAAAGGTGTTAAAATGCCTTAACCATGGTGCATGGGCGTGCTTGACTTGGTGCGCGAGCCGTAGGACGCATAGGAACCGGCCGTGCGGCAGTCCAAGTCGTGTGTGCAAATATGGCGGTTACGGAGCCGTGGAGCCGGGGTTAAGGCCGTTCGGGCTCTCAGCGATGACAAACGCTATGGTAGAGAGGCCGAGTGTGGTGTCAAAATGCGTTAACCATGGCGTACGGGCTTGCTTGACTCGGTGCGGGAGCCATAGGACGCGTTGGAACCGACCATGCGGCGGCATGGTCGTGTGTGCAAATGTGGCAGTTTTTGGAGTAGTGGAGCCATGGTTAAGGGCCCTTCGGGCTCTCGAGTGATGGAAAACTCTATGGTGGAGAGGTGAGAGGCATCAAAATGGCATAACCATGGCGTACGGGTGTGCTTGAACCGGTGCGAGGAGAGCCGTAGGATGCACGGGATCCGGCCGTGCGCCGGCACGGTCGTGTGTGCAATTATGGATGCAGGTCGTGGAACTATAGTTAAGGGCCGTTCGGGCTCTCGGGTGATGACAAACATTGTGGTGGTGGGGCCAGAGGTGTCAAAACGCCTTAACCATGGCATACGGTCGTGCTTGACCTAGTATCGAGAGCTGTAGGACACGTAGGAACCGGCTGTGCGGTAGCATAGTCGTGTGTGCAAATATGGCAGTTCTAGAGCGGTGGAGCCATGGTTAAGGGACATTCAGGTTCACAGGCGGCAACAAATGCTGTGGTGGAGAGGCTAGAGGTGTCAAAACACCTTAACCATAGTGCATGGGCGTGCTTGACTTGGTGCGAGGAGCCGTAGGATGCGCAGGAACCGGCCGTGCGGCAGCAAAGTCGTGTGTGCAAATATGGCAGTTCTGGAGCCGTGGATTCAAGGTTAAGTGCCGTTCAGGCTCTCGAGTGATGGCAAATGCTATGGTAGAGAGGCCAGAGGTGTCAAAATGCCTTAACCATGGCATACGGGGATGCTTGACTCGGTGCGAGAGCCATAGGATGCGTTGGAACCGGCCGTGCGGCGGCATGGTCGTGTGTGCAAATATGGCGGTTTGGAGCCGTGGAGGCTGTGGTTAAGGGCCTTCGGGCTCTCGGGTGATGAAAAACTCTATGGTGGAGAGGTGAGAGGCATCAAAATGGCTTAACCATGGCGTACGGGCGTGCTTGACCCGGTGCCGAGAGCCGTAGGATGCACGGGATCCGTGCGGCAGCACGGTCGTGTGTGCAATTATGGATGTTACGGGTCGTGGAGCTATAGTTAAGGGCCGTTCGGGCTCTCGGTGATGACAAATATTGTGGTGGTGAGGCCCGAGGCATCAAAATGCCTTAACCATGGCATACGGTCGTGCTTGACCTAGTGTCGAGAGCTATAGGACATGCGGGAACGTTTGTGCGGTAGCATAGTCGTGTGTGCAAATATGGCAGTTCTAGAGCTGTGGAGCCATGGTTAAGGGCCATTCGGGTTCTCGGGCAGTAATAAACGCTGTGGTGGAAGGCCAAAGGTGTTAAAATGCCTTAACCATGGTGCATGGGCGTGCTTGACTTGGTGCGAGGAGCCGTAGGACGCATAGGAACCGGCCGTGCGGCGGCAAGTCGTGTGTGCAAATATGGCGGTTACGGAGCCGTGGAGCCGTGGTTAAGGGCCGTTCGGGCTCTCGGCGATGACAAATGCTATGGTAGAGAGGCCGGAGGTGTCAAAATGCCTTAACCATGGCGTACGGGCTTACTTGACTCGGTCTTAGGGAGCCATAGGATGCGTTGGAACCGACCATGCGGCGGCATGGTCGTGTGTGCAAATGTGGCGGTTTTACTGCCGTGGAGCCATGGTTAAGGGCCCTTCGGGCTCTCGGGTGATGGAAAACTCTATGGTGGAGAGGTGAGAGGCATCAAAATGGCATAACCATGGCGTACGGGTGTGCTTGAACCGGTGCCGAGAGCCGTAGGATGCACGGGGATCCGGCCGTGCGCCGGCACGCAGTCGTGTGTGCAATTATGGATGTTACGGAGTCGTGGAACTATAGTTAAGGGCCGTTCGGGCTCTCGGGTGATGACAAACATTGTGGTGGTGGGGCCAGAGGTGTCAAAACACCTTAACCATGGCATACGGTCGTGCTTGACCTAGTATCGAGGGCTGTAGGACACGTAGGAACACTGTGCGGTAGCATAGTCGTGTGTGCAAATATGGCGGTTCTAGAGCGGTGGAGCCATGGTTAGGGCCATTCGGGTTCTTGGGCGGCAACAAATGCTGTGGTCGAGAGGCCGGTGGTGTCAAAACACCTTAACCATAGTGCATGGGCGTGCTTGACTTGGTGCGAGGAGCCGTTGCGCGGGGAACGGCCGTGCGGCACAAAGTCGTGTGTGCAAATATGGCGGATTACGGAGCCGTGGAGCCGAGGTTAAGTGCCGTTCGGGCTCTCGAGTGATGGCAAATGCTATGGTAGAGAGGCCGGAGGTGTCAAAATGCCATAACCATGGCGTACGGGCATGCTTGACTCGAGTCGGGAGCCATAAAATGCGTTGGAACCGGCCGTGCGGCGGCATGGTCGAGTGTGCAAATATGGCGGTTTTGGAGCCGTGGAGGCATGGTTAAGGGCCCTTCAGGCTCTCGGGTGATGGAAAACTCTATGGTGGAGAGGTGAGAGGCATCAAAATGGCTTAACCATGGCGTACGGGCGTGCTTGACCCGTGCAGCCGAGAGCCATAGGATGCACGGGATCCGCCGTGCGGTAGCACGGTCGTGTGTGCAATTATGGATGTTGCAGGTCGTGGAGCTGTAGTTAGGGCCGTTCAGGCTCTAGGGTGATGACAAACATTGTGGTGGTGAGGCCAGTGGCATCAAAATGCCTTAACCATGGCATACGGTCATGCTTGACCTAGTGTCAAGAACTGTAGGACACGCACGAACCGGCTGTGCGGTCGCATATTCGTGTGTGCAAATATGGCAGTTCTAGAGCTGTGGAGCCATGGTTAAGGGCCATTCAGGTTCTCAGGCGGCAACAAACGCTATGGTGGAGAGGCCAGAGGTGTCAAAATGACTTAACCATGGCGTACGGGCATGCTTGACTCGGTGCCGGGAGCCATAGGATGCGTTGGAATTGACCGGTGCGGCGGCATGGTCGTGTGTGCAAATATGGCGGTTTCTGGAGCCGTGGAGCCAAGGTTAAGGGCCATTCGGGCTCTCGGCGATGGCAAACGCTATGGTAGAGAGGCCGAGGTGTCAAAATGCCTTAACCATGGCGTACGGGGATGCTTGACTCGGTGCCGAGAGCCATAGGATGCGTTGGAACCGGCCGTGCGGCGGCATGGTCGTGTGTACAAATATTGCGGTTTTGCGGCCGTGGAGGCCGTGGTTAAGGGCCCTTCGGGCTCTCGGGTGATGAAAAACTCTATGGTGGAGAGGTGAGAGGCATCAAAATGGCTTAACCATGGCGTACGGGCGTGCTTGACCCGGTGGAGGCGTAGGATGCACGGGATCCGGGCGTGCGGCGGCACGGTCGTGTGTGCAATTATGGATGTTTTGGAGTCGTGGAGCTATAGTTAAGGGCCGTTCGGGCTCTTGGGTGATGACAAATATTGTGGTAGTGAGGCCGGAGGCATCAAAACGCCTTAACCATGGCATACGGTCGTGCTTGACCTAGTGTCGAGCTATAGGACATGCAGGAGCGGGCCCGTGCGGTAGCATAGTCGTGTGTGCAAATATGGCGGTTCTAGAGCTATGGAGCCATGGTTAGGGCCATTCGGGTTCTCGGGCGGTAATAAGCGTTTGTGGTGGGGAGGCCAAAGGTGTTAAAACGCCTTAACCATGGTGCATAGGCGTGCTTGACTTGGTGCGAGGAGCCGTAGGACGCATAGGAACCGGCCGTGTTGCAGCAAAGTCGTGTGTGCAAATATGGCGGTTCGGAGCCGTGGAGCCGTGGTTAAGGACCGTTCGGGCTCTCGGCGATGACAAACGCTATGGTAGAGGCCGGAGGTGTCAAAATGCCTTAACCATGGCGTACGGGCTTACTTGACTCGGTCGGGAGCCATGGGACGCGTTGGAACCGACCATGCGGCGGCATGGTCGTGTGTGCAAATGTGGCGGTTTTGCGCCGTGGAGCCATGGTTAAGGGCCCTTCGGGCTCTCGGGTGATGGAAAACTCTATGGTGGAGAGGTGAGAGGCATCAAAATGGCTTAACCATGGCGTACGGGTGTGCTTGAACCGGTGCCGAGAGCCGTAGGATGCACGGGATCCGGCCGTGCGCCGGCACGGTCGTGTGTGCAATTATGGATGTTAGGTCGTGGAGCTATAGTTAAGGGCCGTTCGGGCTCTCGGGTGATGACAAACATTGTGGTGGTGGGGCCGGAGGTGTCAAAACACCTTAACCATGGCATACGGTCGTGCTTGACCTAGTGTCGAGAGGCTGTAGGACACGTAGGAACGGTGTGCGGTAGCATAGTCGTGTGTGCAAATATGGCGAGTTCTAGAGCGGTGGAGCCATGGTTAAGGGCCATTCGGGTTCTTGGGCGGCAACAAATGCTGTGGTCGAGAGGCCAGCGGTGTCAAACGCCTTAACCATAGTGCATGGGCGTGCTTGACTTGGTGCGAGGAGCCGTAGGATGCGAGAACCGGCCGTGCGGCAAAGTCGTGTGTGCAAATATGGCGGTTGCGGAGCCGTGGA